>CM068373.1:290638230-290865730 GCA_034769895.1 Magicicada septendecula | reverse complement strand
AACAGAGAAGGGAATATAGGAAACTTTGTGTGTGTGTGTGTGTGTGTTGTTTCTTATTGAAGTAATGGTATCGAATGTATCCCTTTGTTGCTTCTACAAAGTTGCTTCGACAATTACTACCTACAGCTGGCTTCAAGCCAGGAAGTAATTTGCCAGTCAGGAAACTGTGGAGTTAAATTTCAACCAATCAGAGATGAGCAACACTGAAGATTGTAACGGCTTATTTGTGCGCAGTTTAACTAACTTCATTTCAACGGATCCACTTACTGTTAATTGGACTCTGACACAACTGTTGGGCTGTTGACGGTTGTCCTAATGGTATGCTGCACAATTCCAGCCCTAAATATTTATACGTGTCTTTACCGTTGTCAAAATAATTTAATGTACGTTGTAATTTTTAATATTATGACAAATAAAATGTGATGTGTCTTATACCTTATTGTAGGAATTTATATATATATTGTATTTATAATGACTTTACCTCAAGATATTTTCTCCTTATTTAGAACATGTTTCCGGAAGGCTTGTGTTCCCATCTTCAGTCTTCCTGATTTTGTTTGAAGATGGGAACACAAGGCTTCCCGAAACATGTTTCAAATAAGGAGAAAACATCTTGAGGTAAAGTAATTATAAATATTAAATATATTATATATATATCAAGAAACAGACTGTAGTAAAAAATGTTTGAACACACACACACACATATTGCAACAGTACACAGGATATGAAGTTCATTTAAGTGGAATACTAATGCTATATAACATTTTATGGTGGCCATAGACATGTTTTAAATTGATTTTGTTCTTTCTTTGTAAAGTAGTCATAAGTTTTGAACCAAGCTATGTTTAAAAATGTATGTTATGTCAAAATGTTCACAATTTTATTCTCTTTTATGTCGTATAAAATATTTGTGTGTAAGTGCGCGGGTGCGCGTGTGATTTTCGTTTAATTTAATATCTTCGAGGAAAATTAACATTTCGTTCTGAAACTTGGACAGAGTATTCTCATGGTTATAAGCTACATTTTTCATATACTCAATTCTCCACAACTATAATTTTTATATGGTTTTTTAATGAAATCAGTCTTCTTTTATTCACATTATCTCCTAGAAAGTAATAAAATTTGTATATTAAATCTAGACAGGCCTTTGCAGAATCTGACAGAGTTTAAGCCTGATTTCAGTCTATCTGTGTTCTCATCTGTCACGTTACTAGAGTTTCAACCAATCAGAAGGAATAAACATTATCTGAGTCGGTGTTTTGCCGAGAGCACATCAGTTAGTTTCTTCTAAAGACTCGTCATAGAAAGACGTACTCGCTGCCACGAGTTTTCATGACAAGCCAGGTAGTTTTCCTTTAGACTTTGAAGTTGGTTCACGGTTCGATGTCTTCGTAACCATTACCACTTATAGAACTCAAATAATAAATAGATCATTCTAGTGCTTTCCCGCGTACAGTAGAAGATTTCCGAATTAGGGTCAAAATATCTGCCGAGATATTTTGATAGCAACGCGAGAACTCTTCAAGAAGCCGCATTTTGTGTAAGCTCAATTCACGATCTATTTTACCCAGTATTTAATCCCTGAGATTAAGTGAATTTAAACAATAACAGTTCATGTCGCAGTGTGCGTGTGTGCAAAGACGTGAAGTTTCAACATAAATATTTCAGCGTTAATGATCTTCGAATGGTCGACGTGCAGAGTCATAGTGGTGCAGGCTAGCAGCGTGCGGAGCGTCGAGAGGCTACGCAAACTGTCGGAATTCAACAAACAAGTAACATGTATGTAAAACCAGCAAATAGACTCAATTATTGAAAGACAAATTTTTAATAAACAATTTTATATTATAAAGTAATAAGACAATAGTTAATTTTAATGTTTTAATTTAATAAATTTTTCTACCTCCAGATATAGACTCTGTTGTAATAATTTAAATATTACCTATCTATGCAGTTTTAACTTGTGTCGTTGCATAGATGGCTTTTGGCGCCGCAACGTGGTTGGCACAAGTTGAATAGTTAATACGATTTTAGTTAAGAATTTTAATTATTGTGTATAGACTACATTTTATTTGAACGGTGTTTTATATTTTAATATTGTGTCGCAGGGAGTGTATATAAACTGTTGCATATACTCTGTGAAACAAATTATTTTGGACGATATTAATTTAGTTTTGAATAATATTTGGAGGTTTGAAGGATATTTGTGTATTAGTTGTAAATATGTTAAGGTAAGATTGCGGACATCGATTTGAGATTACTGACGAACACTGACCACGACAAACAAGTATACAGTTACATTCAAATAATCTGAGCTAACAATAGTTTAACCGTACACGTTTAAATCAAGACGATAAACTGTGTTTTGGTGATAAGTAACAGAAAACAATGAAGTCCCAGGCTCAATCAGCTGATTTACAAACAACACTGGCAGCTATATTAGCAAGCATTCAAATTACACGCGATAAAAATAAAACCAGCATTCAAAGCATACAGTCAAATATACAATCTACTAAACAGGACGCGATGAAACAAAATAAAACACTACACGACGAAAACAAAAAAACATTTGCCGCGGTCCACGATCAAAGCAAGCAAAACAAAGCATTGTTAGAAGCGAGGAGAAGAAGATCTCCGACAAAGTAGAATCAATACGCGCAAATGTTGAGCTTGCATTAGAAGTTAATAGTTCGCGTATAAGCGAATGCGAGGCTAGAGTTGGTTCGATTGAGGAACGAGTTCAAGGGCAGGCGACAAACATCAGTGAATTTGTCTCCGAACAAGAATATCGGTTCGAAGAACTTAGGCAACAGATTAATAGGTTACAAAGTACCTCTATGCCTGCGAGCCAAACGACATACGTGTTTGTAAACGACAAATGTGTATAAAACCATTGATGAACCTAACTCACAACCAAAATCCTATGGCCACGATAGTTGCAATCCGGTCCAGTTTCTGCGCTCCTGCGAACGTAGTATGGAAGCAGTTAACGACAGTTTGAGAGAAGTGGACAAAATTATATCGAAGTTGCAATATATATATTGTAACATGACATAAGGTAGTGAAAATACATTGATAATTAATTATAAAACAAAGAAGCTGAAGACAAGAAGATAGGTCAAGAACTTATAACTCAGAGATTAATAACCAAATGACAAAATGACAAATGACTAATAAACTGACGATGACTTGACTCAATAGATTGGATAAACACAAGAAGAAACAATGGAACAAGGAAGAAGGAACCAGAAACCAGATGTAATCAAGAAATTGATAACGAACATTGTAATACCCAAATTATGACCACAAAATGTATGTAAACAAATGCACTAATATAGTTAGAGCATAAATGAGATGTACATCTCATTAATTAATAAGATGTATTTGTTATTAATAATAACAAATAAGATAGTAATATTATGCATATTATATGAATGAAGAAATGTACTTATAAATATAAGATAGATAGTTAAAAATAAACATACCCAAATGAATAGTGATAAACATAGTCAGAACCAATAAACCATACCCTGAGGCAAATAAAGGCCATAGTTAATAATCAAAAGTGATCATTAGTGAATGGAAAATAAAGTAATTACCCATAACCAATAACCACACGATGATGTCAAAATAATTAGACAACATAGTGAATAATATCAAGTGAGTGGAATAAAGAGTGTATCAATACAAATAAGTGGTGACATGCAGTTATAGCATGTTACATAAAAAAGTGAAAGTGAATAAATAAAAAAAAAAACCTTCTATGAAGGAAAAAAGTGTAGTGGGTGAACATAAAAAGGTATTTTAATAGTAGACTGTATTAGAATATCTAAACAACCTGTGATAAACTTTATGCTAGCAAGTAAGATGAACTAATTATACTGTGATTAATTTAAGCAATAGTTAGTAAGAATTATAAAATAAGATAAAAATTAAGTCGTTAGAATGAATGGTAAACAAGAAAGATAGACACTGTATTCTAGTGAAGGAATGAGTGAGTAGAGTATATTGTGTAAAGTACAGTTTAACAGTAGTATAATAAGAGTTTTGTTATTGTTTAAAAAACCCATATAATGTAATAAAATTATAAGTTAAAACAGATAGTAGTAAGAAACAGAAATGTAGTTAGAAGTTTAATTTCAGGCTTGAACCTGGCAAGAAAATGTTTATTGTTATAATAAGAGGTGTAGTTAGAATCACCAAGGTTTATTATTTGTTTCTATCAAAAAATTGTTTTAATGTACCATATATAATGGTAAGGAGTTACAAAGAATGTTAGATAGTAGTATAGGAAAATCTAGGCTCTAGGCCTAACAGTTAATGAAGAATTTTGTAAATTTAAAAATAAACAATAGCCCAGTATCAAATCAGAATATACCAAATGTTTAAACAAGTTAAGTAGGTATACCTAATACAAAAATGTGTAAATAACATCCAGTTTTAGATTAAATATATATGAAATATAAATAAGAAAATTAACGAAAATGTGAGTAACTACTCAAAAGTAACCATGAGGGGAATCAAAATGATCCTTATCAAAAATTATGAACAATGGTATTCATGTAATAAACATAGCTACTAATCTAAGAAAGAAGAAATCTTAATTTGAAGATATTTTATAGATTTAAACTAAAATAAAACGTTAGAATACAACAATGACATAAATTAACGACCAATGAGAATTAGCACAATTTAATAGGTAACCATAGCAACCGAAATTTATTACCAAAAACCGTTGGAATTCTTATTAATCTATTATTGACCGACGCGGAGGGCGGATGTATGCAGCTCTCAACCCAAATTTAACTATAAAAGCGTAAATTTTAACAAAAACCAGAAGGAAGAAGTACAGTAAAAGCATTCTATAGAACACCTGATGAATTAACTATTATTAAATTACTCACAACATAAAAATATCAGTGAAAAATAAGAAGACTTCGAAGAAACGTAACAGACGACTCATCCTGAAGGAAGAAAAGGATCGACCTACTTCAACCTGAGAATACGAACGACTGCGGAACAAGAGGGAAGCCGAAATTTATGTGAAAACCATCTGAACGAGAATTGATGAACATCCGAGGAGGAGAAGACGACTAGACCCATCCGGAAGAAGTAGACGAACATCGAGGAAGCCCCAACGAGAACCCGATGAGTATAAACCAATAATTTCACTTAAAAACGAATTTCCCTTTTTATCCATAATAACGAGTTACAAGTTTCACTTCACTGATCACTATTTTGAACAAGAAATGAAGGTAATTAAAATATCACTATTAATAAAACTTAATCGATTAACAACCATTGAAACTGATTTATAATAAAAAAATTAATGAACATAACTTGTTGTCAAAATTCTAACCAAATACTATTCTAATTCTCATTGCTGATAACTTACTTGTATGTATTAGTGTATTAAATATTGTGTACCTAGTATTAAGAAATATTATAATTTTGTGCATTTTAACCGATAATCCAAAACTTCTGTAGTCAAAAGGACGTTAACACGCCTTGTGACAAATAATCATTGTAAGCATAAACAATATCTGCCATAGTGGCATCTTCATGATACAAACGACTGAGCATACCAACTGAGCAATTGTAAAAGCCGGCGTCAATATAAATTAATGTACTATTGAATAACTGAAAATTTGAAAGAGTTTAATAAATCTTATTGTTCTGCAACGCTGTATGTTTGATTCGTATAAAATAAAGTAATATATAGAGAATTATTAAAGTGAAAACAACAAAACCCCACAGTTAGCGAAGTCGACACTGCAAGACGGCGTAAGCCAATCAGGTGACGAGGCGGTAAGATTCAAACTGAACGCCGAGAGATACGGTTTGCCCGTAAGTAGTAAGAAAAAGTACAACCCGACTCGCTATATACGAATAACATTCACAGAAGTAACTGAACTGATTAATACCCTCAATTATACACCTATACTATATCACGAACGCAACGAGCGAATTAAAAACGCTCGTCACACACACATTTACGATACGAATACAAGAACGGGGGACAATCATAAAATTCAGAACACCCCGATAAAAAAAAAGTTATATTACAATATATATATGTATCTATAAAATTATTAAAAACATGATAATGTTATGACGATCTCATTGTTTATCATTTTTAAACAGTGTGAATAAAAGGATCCAACTAGGATTTTAATTCCAGTTTAAATAAACAAAGAAAACACTTATTATTTTTGTTGATACGACATATTTCAGGAACAAGTTTCCATTATCAGGTCCTAAAATTCTTATTCCGTCATAAAGACGCGACGGAGAAATTCAAATCAGTCATATTATATTAATCGTTGTAAAACGAACATAACACACAACACAACGAGACAGTGCGCACTGCTCGTGTTTACAATTCTTCAAGCTTACAATTTTCAATTGCACACTAGGGAAAATCATCAGTTACACATGTCCGCACACAATAATCCATTTTATAACTTTACTGTCGCTAACGCACACTGAATCGCAGTATACAAAACTGACCATCGTCTGCCTGCTTCTCAACTCTGTACTTATAACTGCCGTGCGCCCCGCTGTGCGGATTGTTGTGGAGCAAGTACAGGTGCAATTGCGATATAGATGGGATTGAGGCCCTGTGCTCCACCCAGGAGCGAAAGAAACAATAAACAGAAATGCTTCGTGACAGTGAGCCGGCATGGTACTAGGTGCTAAATCAAACTTATGGTGAATTGTTCTGTTACCAACAATTTTGTGTGTCGGTCATCTGAGGACCACATGCCATTTTCAATTCCGTATTCCTTGTTTTTTCTTTTTCTCCAATATTTTGTCATCTATTTACTATGTCTCTTCTACCTGTCTTTAGTCCACTTTCAACCTGCGTTTTTCTCTCTCTTACCCTGGAATCCTTCCATTTTTAACACTTTTTCCCAAAAAAGTCTCTCTAAATTGCTTCTTCTGCAATTATGTTATTTTTTCTAAATGCTTTTTGACTTCTATGGTCCAACTTGATTTTGACTTCTTTTTCCACAGATATTTGAAGATCTGTTTGTTAACCTATTGCCGTCCAGTCTATTAAAAAAATACTAGTTTTCATTTTCTCACGGTTTCTGTTATATGTTACAAACTCTATTAATTTCATAACTTATTTTAATCTACAATATGCGTAATATGCACTATTTACAATGTACAGTTAACAGTTAAGTAACCAATTATGCAACCAAGCGTTGACTCTGTTTGTTGTTTATATTTACAAGAGATTTTAAGTTCAAAAAGATTCCAAGTTTATTTATCACGTTATTGAAATTTTACGAATTAGGTCTGCAAAAAGTAACCAACAAGTCTCTCATCAATGTTGAAGTCGCGGTAGCCCGTGGTAGATAGAGTAGTTTGCTTACACCGAACCGTCAGACTGAGCGAACGCACTGTTGAAGTTGTCGTGACCGCTGCCGATGATTGAACACACGTGTTTCCGGTAGAATAATTGTTGTACTAAAAATGGCAGTGATTTATATGGAAGTAAAGAGAAATTGTAATGCTATAAAACACCTGTATGTAAGCTTATAGACGGTTGATTAATTGGGGAATTTTGTGTATGCCCTTGACACTAAAGAACGGTTAGTGAAAAAGTAATTTGTATTTAATTGTAATTTGCATTAGTTGATTCATTTATAATTCTCTAAGTATTTTAGTTGTTAACTATTGTTATTGGTCGTGTAAAGCGCATATCCGGTAATTCTATAACTGTTATAATGCCGTTTGTAATAGGGTTTCGTGTTTTGTAAATAACACCAAATGCGAGTATCGTTTTCTCTGGTGTTTTATATTCGACTGTCTAAAGATCACGATCCGTGCAATGCTCGTAGCAATACTAAGTTTGAAATAGTTTAATATTGTGTACTGCTAGGAATTACTTAATTTTTACTTTAAAAATACGATCACATTATTGTATCATAATTATTGTCGTCAATATAATTATTGTATATAGTACTAATATATAAAATGCTGTCATCGAGTGTTGTAATATTATCACTAAAGTTGCAGAACAGCCGAGGCACTACAATATTCACTATATTTATTAGAATGTATAAGCTATACTTTTCTGGTTTAAATGCTGATTTCTGGTTTTTCATTTTGCAAGCTTCAATTGAAAACAAATATTTATTATTAACAATGTTCACATTGTTTTTTATCGTACATAAAGTAAAATTAAATAGAAAATGAATTTACAAAGAAAACCCATGTACGTGGTAACTGGCAGGCAGGCAGGCACAGAAGATGTTGCAACAACCGGCCGTCTACGTCGGAGGATTAGGGATATCATTTCCTGTCGTTGCTCCGCCTTCAATTTCCACACGATTTACTCCAAATATTTCCGTCGTGCCACATAATGTTTACAGCTCTCAATTCATTTTCGCCTCCTCCTCGTCTCCCTAATAAATTCTACTCATGTCTTCCTTTGTGTTAACTGTGAACACATTTGCTTTCTGGCAATATTCTATATTTCCTGCGTGTTTGTGTGTGTTCTGTTTAATGCTATTCAGTCAAACACATTTTGTTTACTTTTTTCAAACGGAAACTAATTTTGAAAACGTGGTACCATATATAAAATTGCAAATAAGCGGTATGAAAGCAACCATAAATATGTATGGCTTACACAGTCCTGTTTAATATCTTCAGATAAATACACTGGAAGTAGGTTTATTATTTTACGTACAGCATCCCATTAAATGAACAAGCAAGAAACAATGAAAAAAATATTATAAAACAAAAAGCAATAGGCAATGGATACAAAATAAAAACTGTCAATAAATTAGAAAATAAAATAAAACATAAACTGTCACTTAATTATAAAATAAAATAATACATAACTGTCACTTAATTATAAAATAAAATAAAACATAAGCTCACTAAACAAACACCATACAAACATCCGTTTAAAAAACCCTCTCACTAATGATAAGATAAAATATGTCAGCGTTACTTATCACGGAAAAATAACTCGTAAACTAAGCAAAATTTGTAAAGACACAAACTTAAAAATATCTTATAACACAGATAACATTGTTTTTATTAAAATAAAACCTAAACTATCTAAGGTGAAAATAAACCCACTTGCAGTGTATTTACATGATGATATTACATAGGAGACCTGCAGGAACCTCAACGAGTTACTTATAATGGAATAATGGACAGTCCTATTTATACTTAGCTGTCTGTATTATAGTGATAAAATTGTCATTATCAAAATATTTGTCTTGGTGAATGATAATGTGATTTCCTATTATTTCGTGTTGTTGGGACACGATAGTTCTTATGGCAATATTTGAAATGAAATATATGTCTAAAAAAGTAATGGGATAAACTAATTATAATTCATTTATATTACATTAAAAAAATTATTTCTTCTTCAAAGAAGTTTATCTTAAAAGTTGTATAATTTAGGAGATAATGATCCCATTAGTATTGTAAGTTTTAAACTGTCGATTGCTTTAACAAATCCTGCGGTATGAAAGGATCCATAAATATTTATGCTTTACACATTCCTATTTATACTAAAGCGCCTTATAATGTTATAACTATAAAATCATCATCATCATCATCATCATCATCATCATCATCATCATCAAGGATTATACGAAGGATGGTTTTTCCGGTCTCAAACAGGCAAAGATTAGCGCTGGTCACTCCATCGCTTCCTCGGACGTCCCACAACTCTCAGTCCCCTCGGCTTGTAGTTCCACAGTTGTTTGGGTATGCGGGAGTCATCCATTCGGCAAAGATGTTCTCTCCAATTCAGCCGATACTGTTGATCCTGTTGAGTATACTCATAATTGATCATTACCAAAATTTTTGTCTTGGTGAATGATAATGTGATTTGCTATTATTCAGTGTTGTTAGAACATGAAATGTTTTATGGCAATATTTCTAACGGGAATATATGTCTAAAAAGTAGTAAAATAAACTAACTATAATTAATTTTAGTTGTTTACATTAAAAAATATTGTTTCCTCTTCAAAGTAGTTTATTTTTAAAGTTTTATATTGTAGGAGATATTGATCCCATTATTACAGTAAGTCTTAAACTGTTGATTGTTTTAAGAAAAATGTCGTCACAAAACATTAAGAATTCTACACTTTTTGAAGCAGCCGGTTAGAAATTAAGTTTAGTTTAGGTTCATCAGTTCTGTATTGGAAAACGACTTTTTGTATGAGCTAAAATGAGAAAAAGTCCGTATACACGCTCACACGTGTTTACCACCCTTACTTCTCTGTTTGGTTTAGTTGTTCACTAATCTCTTTGACAATAACTTAATAAGCTGAAACAGCTGTCAGAGTTAAATAAAAACTGTGAAACGTACCAAGTGTTTATATATTTTAAAAACCTTTGTATCAATATGTTTTACCAAAAGCCCAGCGAGTCATCAATAAATATCGCGAATTTGTTAATTTGTAAGTACTTAAGCTTTCACGGCCTGTTTCAACATTGTTGCAATTATTATTATGTGCCGGGCTTATGGCCGCGGTCAACAGTTGTCGTTATTGACAGTCGTTTCGGCCCCACCAACGGAGGCTATCCTCAATGTCTAGATTCAAATCGGCGGCCCGTTTCGCCCACGTACACTTTTTTACATTCTTCACAACTTAATTTGTATACCCCATTCTTCTGCAAAATAGGTATTGTTTCTATATTATTATTTTTTATTTTATCGAATACTGTTTTACACCTTTTTATTGCTACGTCCATTCCATACTTCTGAAAGCACTGTACAATTTTCTTCGTGTGTGTTTCTATATACGTTACTGAGCCAAATACTTCTTCTCCTCTTTTTGTTCTACGTCTTTTTTCTTCTCAATACTTTCCATCTCTTTGTCTACTATGCTCATGTTATAATTATTATTCTTCACAATTCTCTTTATCATTTTTAATTCTCTGTCTTTTCTTTCTTTATCTTTCAAACATTTTTGTGCTCTATAACAAAACGCATTTGTTGCCGCTAACTTATATCTGTATGGGTGATATGATTCTTTCGGAATAATTATATCCGAATATGTCTCCTTTCTAAATATGTCAAATTCTAGTTTTTTGTTATCTTTTATATGTATTCTTATATCCAAATAAATCAAATTCTTATCTCCAATTTCTTCCTAAAATTTGAATGTAGATTGGGTGAACACAAGAGAGGAGAGGGAAATAGGACAACGAATTCTCTTTATGCTAGGCATTATATAGAGAAAAATCATAAATTTAATAATCCGTTGGAAAATTTTGATATTGTAAAGGTAGTTAATAATACGACGGAAAGAAAGCTCATAGAAGAATTAGAAATTATAAAAGAAAGGGAAAATGGTATGAATATTAAGATAAATTTTGAAAATGAAGAAATAATTTATAATATAATAAAACGTGAAAAGGTAGGTTCGGTAAGGAAAGAAAACATATACATGGGTTGATGGTTCCGCCCACGTGTAGGAAGTAGTGTTGACAAGGGGTTACCTGCGTGACATTGACGCCCTCGGTAGAGGCAGGTATATAAGGGGGTGGAGTTAGGGAGGGATGTGGCAATTACGATCTGATGATGAACGGGTTCGTTCGAAAGCGCTAGTCGCACCACAGTGTGTGCAACAAGTGAGTGTAGCATAAATTTATTTAACCACTAATAAAATTTGTAGTTTCACCGGGTTTTGTACGACTGTGTCGCAAGTGACCACGGTGGGGCCGAAATGTCTCTCAATAACGACAACTGTGGACCACGTTTTTGGACCAACTATCAGCTCGGCGGATAATAATAATTTCAGCAAATTTGTTAGTTCCCAAAACGTACGAAATATACGTCAAGAACTGCAGAAAGCGTAAGTTGTGGGTAACGCAAAGAATGTTTAATATCACAAAGGCAGAGCTGAAACACGCAGTATAAAGCATTTTCTAGCGTTAGCGGCTGTCAAGCAGTTTGTACAGTTAATATGAACAGACCCTCTACAAACCGCAGACACAAGTAAGCAATACACATACAGTGCCGTGTTGTCTGAAACGGTTTAGAATGCTAATACAGAGTCATTAGATAGTTTTCCAATAACCGTGCCCACAGTAGGGTTCGATATTCCAATTATGTGAATTATGCAATTGATATGCATAAAATATCCTTCATAATTTTAATAAATAAATACTTGCTTAGTAAATAAATAAATAATTTTAGAATTTATAGTAAGCTTATGAATTGCTTGTTTTATGATATAAAACATTACTTGTTTTCAACCGTGGCTCCAGTTTTAGTTTACAAGTAACTTTTAACATAACCATTTGTAACCGTAACATAACCGTTTTGACATAACCATATGTAGTAAGCTCACACAGCCGGTGTCAGTATTATTAATATGATTAAACGCCTGCAATTTGGGAAAGATGGCTGTGTCCACATTAAAGGGAATCCTGTGGAATAAGCAAATTACAGCAGAAACTAAAACCAAATTACTTAAAAGCATTGTTAGAAGTATCATGACTTACGGCGCAGAAGTTTGGACTACTAATAAACACACAAGAACAAAATTTATGACAGCAGAGATGGACTGTTGGAGACGTTCGGCAAGAGTATCTGTGGGGTTCTTTTTGATTTGCAGTGGACTGTATATTGTCAAAATAAATAGTTAAAAGGCTTTATTCCCATGTAATCAGCAATGCATAAAAATTAAGCGTTTACTGACCTTGTCCTTGTGCGTTGTAAATGTCCTGTTGTAAGCAACACTGGTGATTTTCTAGGCAGTCCTAAACTTAACAATAATATCCCAACAAACGTTAAACACATAAATAAACACATGAAAAAAAAGCACAAAGTAAAATAACAAGAGCGTTGAATAGTCTTTCTATTCTTGCGGTATGCGGGTATAAACGAAAAGAACTGAACTGCACGATATACCGTACACTACAGGAAAGAAAAACGCTCTAACTATGACTGCTGATTACAATGTGAATTGAACTTTGAAACAGGTAATGGGAGTGCATTCTATTAGAGATAATGAAATATAGATAGGGTGAGTTTAACTATTGTTATAAAAACAAAATATCTGACATACCGGCCCCTTTGAACCAACTGGTTCAACAAGAAACATTAAAAGAACATAAGAACAAATTTGATCCTTTGGAAGAGTATAATAAAACTAAATTATAAGGGGCAGTAGCCAATTGACTGGTCGAGGATTTTAGTTAATGGGAAGACGGGATACTTTAACAGAAGGACGGGTCAAGGTTCCACCGGCAGTCTTCATGTTGACGACACGTACCACTCCATCATTCCCTGGAGATACGGAGATGACTCTCCCGAGCTTCCACTTGAGGGGTGGCAGGTTTGTTTCATGAATAACGACTAAATCTCCTATTTTGAGATTTTCTTGAGGTCTGATCCATTTGGACCGTTCTTGAAGTGTGTGGAGGTACTCCATTTGCCATCTTTTCCAGAGATGTTGTGTGAAGGCTTGAACCAATTTCCAGCGTTTTATGTGATTAAGTGGTGCATTGGTTAGTTGAGGTTCGATCAGGGCATTAAGAGGTCCTCCAGTTAGAAAATGTCCTGGTGTAAGAGGTTGAAGATCTGAAGGGTCATTCGAGAGAGGAGCTATCGGCCTCGAATTAAGGATAGCTTCAACACGCACAACTAAGGTGGTAAATTCTTCGTACGTTAAAATGTGTTCACCTATGACTCTGGTGAGATGATATTTTGCACCTTTAATGGCACGTTCCCAAAGTCCACCTTGGTGAGGTGCACGCGGAGGAATGAAATGGAATGTGATACTGTTGATCGTAGCAAAATCTTGCATCTCTGGTTGCTTCATGAGATCTTGAAAACATCTTTTGAGCGAAGAAGCAGCTCCTATGAAATCAGTCCCACAATCAGAGTAGAGGTCTGATACAAGACCTCTCCTAGAGATGAATCTCGTAAGGGCTGCAATGAAGGCGTCTGTAGTTAAATCAATAACCACTTCCAAGTGTACAGCTTTTGTTGCAAAACAGATGAACAGACAGAGGTACACCTTTATAGGCTGTATCCTGCGAAGTGTAAAAAACTTGACCGTGTAAGGGCCAGCATAATCAACTCCAGAAGCGTTGAAACAACGAGTAGGGGTAACACGACCGGCTGGTAGATCACCCATGAGCGGAGACGTGTTTGTTGATTTTGCACGAAAACATCGTACGCATTTAAATATTCTTGAGCGTATAACACTGCGGGCGGAGAGGATCCAAAAGCGTTGAGATAGTGTTGCTTGGAGGAACTGGGGACCAGCGTGCAGGTACATGCCATGATAGTAATCAATGAGTAAATGAATAGCGACATGATTTTTTGGCAGAAGAATAGGATGTTTGGCATTGTAAGTAAGCGCAGAGTTCTTCAGTCGACCTCCGACACGGACTATTCCTGCATCATCAATAAAGGGTGCTAGACGTTGGATGCGGTTTGAGCATGTCCTTTTCTTGGAGAGTAGATCTATGTCTTCTGCAAAGTGAAGTCTCTGAATGAGCCAGCAAATGCGGTTACAGGCGTTATTTAATTCAGTTACTGTAAATGATCCACTTATGGTGGTTTTAAATTTCAAACGGGTTATAAAGCGAAGGACATAAGCCATTACATGAAGAAGAGTCTTCCAAGAAGAAAACTTGGTAAGAAATCCAAATGTTGGGACTTCTTTTGTGGTCATCATAAGATTAAGCACATTTGGTTTCATTTCAGGAATAGACTCCTCCGAAATTGGATGAAGGATAGATTGTGGCCAGGTCTGCGTTGATTTAGCGAGCCATGGTGGTCCTAGCCACCACTGACTATGTTTCATCAGAACCGTGGGTGTCAAGCCTCGAGAAGCACAATCAGCAGGATTGTCAACAGTTGAAACATATTTCCAGATGTGCGGTGAAACTAAGTCTTGTATTTGTGCCACACGATTAGCAACATACACCTTGAGACGAAAAGATAGAGTGCGTATCCAAGATAGAACTACTGTAGAGTCGCACCATGCTGAAATGTTGTCGATCCTGTGATGTTGTGAGAGCTGTTCTGTACAGTAATGTAGCAATTTGGCTAACATGTGCGCACCACAAAGTTCCAAGCGGGGAATAGTCACACACTTCAGTGGAGCTACTCTTGATTTTGCGATCAGCAGTCGTATGTTGACATCTCCTTCTGCGTCTTCTGTGCGCAGGAAGACACAAGCTGCATATCCGGATTCACTTCCATCTGAAAATCCATGAAGCTGGATATTGACTGCAGTTGCTAAGGATATGAAACGTGGTATCCTTAGCTTTTCTATTTCTGGAAGTTCTTTCACGAATCGTGACCACTTCTCGGAAATATGATCAGGTAATGGAGAATCCCAATCTAAGCCTAAGGTCCATACATGCTGCATTAAGACTTTAGACCAAAAAACTATTGGGGATATCCAACCACAAGGGTCATAAATCTGAGCAATTGATGAAAGTAAAGTTCTTTTTGTGTAATTACTTGAAGGTGTGTGAATCACATATGAAAAGACATCAATATCTGGGATCCATTTTAGCCCTAATACACTTGAAAATGGCTGTTCCGATGTGCGTAACATGAGGGGTGTCTCATGATTATCTTGCATGACATTTTCTAAGAGTTTAGGATGGTTTGAAGACCACTTGCTCAGTTCGAATCCACCCTTTTCCAAAAGTAAAACAACATCCTCTTGAAGGTGGAGAGCTTCTTTCAGAGAATTGCTCCCTAATAGAGCATCATCAACATATATTTGCTGTTGGAGTGCTTCAGCAGCAAGTGGATGATTTTTTCCTTCGTCCATAATGAGCTGTTGTACTACTCTATTAGCAAGGTAAGGCGAGGACGTCATACCATAAGTGACAGTAGTCAATTGGTAGACCTTTGGCGGGACTGAAGTGTCTTCTCTCCAGTATATTAACTGAAAGATTTGATCATCTTCATGGATGGATATCTGCCTAAACATTTGTTTGATATCACAAGAGAAAACAAATTTATGTTGACGAAAGCGAAGAATTATATCAGTAATGTCATTGTGCAACTTTGGACCCTGATGTAGAATGTGTTTCAGTGAGACACCTGAAGAAGATGGTGCTGATGCATTGAAAACAACACGGATTTTCCTATCTTTAAAAACGCCATGATGTGGCAAAAAGTAATGCGGCTTGTTCAGAGATGGCACAGATGTGCACAGTTTCATGTGCCCACATGCTAAGTAGTCATTCATAAAATTGACATACTTCTGTTTAAACTCAGGTTGAGATTCAATTTGCGTTCCAGTGTATTAAACCGGCGTTTTGCCAAAGTTGTAGAGTCACCTAGTTGAGCAGGGTTTCCGCTGAAAGGCAAGTGACAAACATATCTGCCGGAGGCATCTCTCTTATGAGTAGAGACGAAGTGAGCTTCACATTTTTCATCTTGTGGAGCGAGTTTTGTAGTGTGAGGTGGTTCCTCTATGGACCAAAAACGTTGCAATGTTGCGTGCAGATCACGATCATTCGTCGATAAAAGAGTCACTAAGCCTGAGTAAGGATTAGACTTAAGTGAAACAGGTGTCGGACCAAGCACAACATAGCCAAAGATTGTATTGACAGCGTATGGCATATTCTTGCCGAGATTGATAAAGGTACCATTAAGAGTCAATGCAAATAAATCTGCTCCAATCAGAAGGTCAACTGGACCCGGAACATCAAAAGTTGGATCCGCTAGCATATAACCTTTGAGTCGCTCTTTAATTTCTGGTGGGAGCTGAACACGAGGCAGATTGCATGATATTTTATTAAGAATCATGACCGGGTGAGATTTTGCTAAAATATTCCCACTGAGCGAAGACAATGTCACAAAGGTAAGTCCCTTCGTTTTCACTGGGGCTGTAGAGATGCCACTAAGTTCTAGAACATCTGTTTGAGAGCGGTACATACACAAAGTCTTTGCACAACTTTCTGAAATAATTGTTGTTTGGGATGCACCATCAAGCACAGCTCGTACAACTGCTGCATTTCCATTGGCAGATGTGATATGCACCAAAGCGGTTGCGAGTAACACAGTGTTATTCTGGTTGCAAGAAACACCTATCAAGGTAGTATCCTGGTGACACTCTGCAGAGTGGTTTTGCTTATTCATCATCGTTTCAACAGAAGGGCACAAGGTAGGTCTATTTGACTGAGTCAATTTTTGTTGTGGTTGTGCGGAGCGGTTCTCAACAAAAATATGTAGTAGGCTATGGTGACGCCTATGACATACATTGCATGTGTGGACGGACTTACAGGTGACTAACTTATGTGTTCCAAAACAATTTTGACACAAGTTCTTATTTTTAACAAAAGCTTGTCTCTCTTGTACAGTAAGTGCGGAAAAATCTGCACATCTATATATGTTGTGTGAATTTGATGAACAGAAGATACAATGCTGAGTGTGAGTAGTGACCATCGCTATTTTGTGCGGTTTAAACTGGTTTGTATTCATTTTAAAGCCACTGATTTTTTGAGAGGTTTGAAGAGAAGGTTCATTTTTTGAGATGATATTAGTTAAACCCGCTGCCTCTTTGCAAGAACATTCATTTTCTAAGAATGTAATTACTTCTGTAATGGTAGGAACATTTTGTAAATTATCTCGCGAACGTTCAAGTTTGGTCCTGAATTCCGTGTCAAATCTACGCAAAATATATGAGGTCAACAACAAACTTTCACTAGCAATATCATGTCCTAGTGCTTTGAGCGCTTGACAATTTTCATTGTAGGTCGACAGAAAATTCCTCATTTGTTTAACTGAAGGATTGTGCAATTGTGGTAACTCAAATATATTGTTTACGTGAAGTGTTATCAACAATCTAGAATTTTGATATCTTTTTAGCAAAGTTTGCCAGGCTATGGCATAGTTTGTATTAGTAACAGGCAACGATTTAATTAAATTTAGCGGCTCATCAGTCAAACAAGAAAGCAAGTATGTAAATTTCTCCACATTAGAAATGGTTTCATTTTTGTGCACTGCATTTTCAAACAGACTGTGAAAGGCTACGCATTTCTCAGGTTGTCCAGAAAATGTTCCCAAGTTTAAGCGAGGTAAATTTACAGTGGGAGTGGGTGCAACTAGTTGTGGTGCACCAGTGTGAGACTGATCCAAGGTTTCCTGCGGTTGCGATGGTAGAAGAGGAGCACACAAACTTTGTATAGATATATTTAAGTCTGATATAGAATCTTGTAATCTTGAAATCTGTTCATTATCCAGATCTTCTGGTAAAGGTGTTGTACTAAATAGTTTATTTATAAGCCTTTCAAATTCAGCATATTTATTTTCTGCGGTGGAACTAAGCAAACTAACCTTTTGTGTTTGCTGTTCAGTTAAATTACCTATACCAATAACCTCAAGAGCAACAATTTGCTTGTTAATATTATGAAGCCTACTCTCAATCAGTTCACATTGCTTCACAAAAGAAGAAAATCTCATTTTGGTAATTTATGAATACACTCGGTTTAAAAACAGATTCAGATGTAAATGACAAAAGAGTTCTGAGTAAAAGTTGTAATTCACAATGTTCTTCCACTATTCAGTAATTTCCAGTCCAAATAATTTTAATTTATTTGTTTTTTATCACTCTAATACCAATAGCGTAGATGACAATAATAATGGTAATATGGTAATAAAGGAATATGGCTACTGTATTTTAGAAACTAATACAGAGGTCGGTTTTGAAGAAACACACTACACTTCAGAACTATGCTTGCTAGATAAAACATGAAATAACACACGCTGCACAATGAATCAATAAAACTATGCTTGCATGAAAAAACAAGAGAAAATCATAACAAAATGAAAAGAGCACTGAGTATTGGCAATACTTGCCAGTAGTAAATAATGTTTTTTTTTTATTTTAGCGTTACAATAATTCAATAAACATAATAATAAAGAGCGTAATAATTAATAAAAATCTTGCTTTCCAACGTGCTGGATTATGAATGAAAGATGCTATCCGGGCTGGACGGACCAAAAATGTGGGGTTCTTTTTGATTTGCAGTGGACTGTATATTGTCAAAATAAATAGTTAAAGGCTTTATTCCCATGTAATCAGCAATGCATAAAAATTAAGCGTTTACTGACCTTGTCCTTGTGCGTTGTAAATGTCCTGTTGTAAGCAACACTGGTGATTTTCTAGGCAGTCCTAAACTTAACAATAATATCCCAACAAACGTTAAACACATAAATAAACACATGAAAAAAAGCACAAAGTAAAATAACAAGAGCGTTGAATAGTCTTTCTATTCTTGCGGTATGCGGGTATAAACGAAAAGAACTGAACTGCACGATATACCGTACACTACAGGAAAGAAAAACGCTCTAACTATGACTGCTGATTACAATGTGAATTGAACTTTGAAACAGGTAATGGGAGTGCATTCTATTAGAGATAATGAAATATAGATAGGGTGAGTTTAACTATTGTTATAAAAACAAAATATCTGACAGTATCCATACGTGAGAAAATTAGAAATGAAGTCATTAAGGACAGAATGAATGTTGTAGCGTGACAGATATAAGCATAATATTGAATGGCAATTGATCATTAGAATAATGAAGTTATAATATATAAATTTAGAAGAAAGCATTAAGTTTAATATAAATAGATTAATTCATAGCAACTGTGGAAAGAAATCATTATTATAAAGAAAATACAAGTTCAAATAAAAGGAGTTACTAGTGATGAGTCATCCAAGACCAGTCTCATAACCAAAGGTTTTCAAGGTATAACCCAGGAAGGTAAAATAGTAAATAACAAAGCAGTACAGAATATGACAAAACCCACAACGAGGGAGAATAAATAGAATAGAAACCCTAAAATAAGCCAAGATCAAACAACACAGGTGGTGTATTTCTGAAATCAAGAAGAAGATGGAGAAGATCCCAAGAAACCTGATGGCAACAAGAAGAAGATGGAGAAGATACCAGTCCCAGAAGGCAGGAGAAAAGAAGACTGAAGAAAGAAGAAGAGGGCAGCATCCTGAAGAAGATGTCATGCTCTTATAAAAGACACCCAAATCCCTATATCCCCAAAATAAATATCTAAAAACAAAAGTATAACGAAATAAAAACCACATGTATACAAATTTAAGAGAGAGGAGTGTATAAAGTAAAAGTTTCCTGTGAACTAAGATGAAACAATAATATAGTACCCATGGAACAAATCTCCATTGAAAAAACGCTAACCAATTTATTATGTTAATAAGACTATACGACCATTTAGCATTAACATAATATATAAGTGCAAAGTGAACCAGTGATAGTTTTGGGTATTATAAAAAATGAACCTTGTGTTTCATTCTTGGCAATCACAAACATTGGATGCAATGAAATATGCATTTTTCAATGACTTAAAATGTGTACTGTGACAATATGTTGTTCATAAGACATGAATCTGTTTAAAATAACATTTTGTTTTACATGAAAAAAGAAAAACAGAGTTCATAATACCTTTTGAACAATTAATACTATTTATTTGTTAATGACAGGGTGCAATTCCCCAAAGACAATGTATAAAAGACGGTATAAAAACTGTAGAATCCTACTTATAATAATAGTTAGAAATAAGAATATAAATATAAGGTTTTTATGTATATAGTATAGGAATGTTTAAAAATGTTTTAGATATAAGGCCATTTGTTTGGGTCTGAAACAACTAACATCAGAACTATAAAAATAGTTACCACTTGTAAATAGTAGAGAGTAATTAAGATGTTAGTTAGTAAAAAACCTTTTTTGTAAGCCATATTTCCATGTTTAGAAATAAGGATTTTGTTGCAAAATGTCTGACTTGAAGACAATCATTTATTTAAAAAAAAAATTCTTTATTTGTTTTAACTATTATTTGTATTGTAACCAATACTAATTGTTTTTGTGCAATTTGAAAATATGTTTAATTTATAATACTATATGCAAAAGTCAGAGAGGGTATTACACATCATATATTGTTTGTAAAATATTTTGTAAGAAAAATTGTTAAAAAATCATAGGCCAAAAGAATGGAAACCAAACTTCATCAAAACAGAGAAATTAATCATTTAAATGCGAATAAACAAAAGGGGTTTAGACTAAATAAACTTGAGATCATGCCATATAATTGCACATACCATTTAGAGAGATTTTAATAAATATATTCAGAATTATAAATAAAAATGAAAATGACTAAACTCAGAAATTTGGACATGGGAGTCATATATTCCAGAATAATGTTTCAGAATACAACTAATTCAATTAATTACCAGAAGATAAGGGAATATGAACCTTTTAATACAATATAGGATTATTAATAGTAAATATAACTGATAAAATGGCTGAATTTATATAATGACAGGAAGTAAATTTTGATGTTTTGACTTTTCAGAGTATACCAAACTGAAAGTGAAATTACTATTTTTTGGACAGAAAACACTATAAAATGGCATTATTTAATCTGAAAAATAACCAGAATGAACTGAAAGATTAATTTAAATCAAATCTAGTGAATAAAATTGACAAATAACCAAAGTTTAGGCATTCATATAGTGAAAATGTAAAAGTGTACACAGGATGTGAAAAATATTTGAACAATGTTAAGGATAATATTATATGGGCTAAGAGTTTAATTGAAACTGAAGGAAACAGTTAGTTGATTATTGGTATTTGAACGGATAACATAAACGAGAGTTTTGTGACGATCTAACCTATTTTTACAACATTAAAGATAAGTGGCGAACAGTACGTTACGGTAAAGTCGAGAGTGAATTATAAAATCTTTCCAGAACCTATACATTGTGACAAAAACGATCAAGAAACACTAATTAACACTAAACAATACATTTCTACTCTGAAAAACACCAGAAAACTGTATAATACCTTAACCAAATTAGTGTCGGAATTGGGAAAAGTGTTTTGACTTATAATTACACAGACATACTAAATACAACCCAGAATCACTACACCAGTCACTACACAACATTTAACAAGAGATTTGCAGACACAAGAACAGGAATTTTGCCAGAAAATACATTATTTGGAATGCAGCAGGAACGAGCAACATTTTGATCAACTTGACGGCGGCCATTTGCTTTGACGATCCCAGTGCCTTCTTCTTAGTTCAACTCAGCTGTTTGGTGAAAACAATTATTATATTTACAAATTATTATTCAATGTCTGTGTTTATTAATAACTATTAATTTGATTGTAACGTTATACTTTTTAAATATTAGCCCGATTTCTCTGACTTTGGTAATAACTGGCTGTTTAAAGAACCCTATATAATTTTTATAACATATACTTGTAACTTTTTTCGATATCCTGAGAATCGATACTAATCGATAAGAGTCAATATTGCTGTTACTTAATAAAACATTAATACTTTTCAATACTTAATAGCTCTTTATTTCTTCAATAATACTAATTACCAATAATATAATTCTAATTGATAATCTACAAGGACTTTACCACCTATAAGTGAAGATAACCTAAAAAATAAAAAGGTAAACAAGTATCGATTGGTTTGAAGACAGTCTTATGAGTGGTGATAGCTTATTTAAAATATACTAAAATTTTAATAAAAGTTTTCAGAAGAGCATTACACTGTTTAAAACTTCACAGCCCTATATTAATTAATTGATCCTAATTAATTAATTAATAAAATTTAAATTTTTTTTTAAATTATTTTTTTTTTATAAACATAAATTTTTTTTTTAAATTTCCTTCAAAACAATAAATTTTGTTTTGAAACTTTCGGCGAAGCTGAACATATATATTCCTTCATCAACTTTACGCTACTCGACCGGTCTTGCTACCATTGGGACTCGACCAGCTGGGAAACTTAAGGAAGTGTTTCAGGCCAGTAAGACGTCGAGAGCCACACCAATTAAACATTACAACTTACAGTATCACATATCAATTATTTATTTTATTACAAATTGGCTAGCCCAAAGAGTGGGGCTTGATTACATCGGAGTCTCATACTCCACAATAGCTTATTATCATCAACACCTTAATATTTGTATATATAAATATTATTACAAATTGGCGCACAACTTTAGGGGCTTTAATTAGCGATTGGAAGGCCAATATATTCTCCCCAATCACTAGTTGGAGCTAGGCAACAGCTACAAAGCCAGAGAAAGATAATAGAAAAGGGAACGATGACAAGCATAATGGAAGGACTTACACGAGAGGAGATGTTGAACAAAATAATAGAAAAGTTACAACAAATGATGGATGATCAGGATAAAAGGACTGAGGAAATAAGAGAGGACACTAAGAAAATGAGGGAGGAGAGATTAAAAAGGGAAGAATTAAGAAAGGAGAAGACCGAAGAAATAAAAAATGATAGCCAACCAGAACCAGAAGAAGTACTAAATGATAAAACGCAGGAAGATAGCCAACCAGAACCAGAAGAAGTACTAAATGATAAAACGCAGGAAGATGTAATGCTAGTACCTGAAATTGAAACTAACCGAAACCAGGAAGATATTAAACCAAGGAAAAGGAGAACGTATCCAAGAAATGTAATAAAAACGAAGGAAGAGTTGGAGATGATGAAACATGGGTTAATTGATGGCAATAATATCCCAATTACCTATGACACAGACATCATGAATTCCAGGAATTATAGAAGGAGAATCGAAGTAATTTCAAAAATAATTTACCACCAGACAGTAGTTTACAGATGGGAAAGGACCAGAGGTAAACAGAATACAACATGTGAACCAGATCAATTTCAGCGCAAGACTGGACAGGGGATTTCAGAAAGATGGAAATGTGATATTGTACCAGACTGTAATGATGACACAGATGAATCACCAGAATGTATTCCATTAACGTGCCATCTAGGACAGTTCCAGGGTACGGTTAGACTAAAATATATTCCTTCAGGGTGGATATGTGATGGTAAACCAGCTTATGGTGTTTCAGATAAACAAATAATAAGTGATAACCCAGATGAAGATCCTCACATATATTTGTCAGGTAACACAAAACATGGACCAGAGAAGTATTGGTGTATACAATATGATGATAGTGGGAACCAGCCCAGTAATTACGACGGCCCTAACAACCCGCCGCGTAATAACCAGTTTATCGGTAATTTTAACAGCGTTAGGAATAACAACCCCTATCCATACAATAGAAACAATTTATACCAACATAATAATGTCCCATACAGTCAGAGAAATCCATATCCCAACAATAATGGTAACAGACCTTACCAACCTAACCGAAATTACTATCATGATAAATTTAGTAGTAACAATAATAACAGTAATAATAACCGAGTGTCGCGCCCTAGGGTAAATTTTATAAGAGCAACTGAGATGATGGACCCTGGTTGACACAAATACCACACGACATCAAGAAAAGAGACGGATCATGATAACCGACTACGGCGAAAAACAACGTTGAAGGAGACGAAATAAATATCATTGAAAGGAAATGATACGAAGAATAAACATAGAAACAAAACTGGGTTTTATGAGTGAAGACTATGTAAGAAAATGAACATGACCAATAAAAATATGAGCAATGCAGTGACATAAAGAAAATCGTCCATCTTCCTGGGTATATAAAAGAAAAGAAAATTTATAAGGAAAGAAAAAGAGAAGATCAACTTACAAAAGTATAAATAATATGGGCCAGTGTAGAGTACAATATATGCCCATATGTTGTGGTAAATGATAAGCATAACAATACATATGAGTTGAGGGAAATCGTTTCAGGAAAAATCAAAGGAGTGTACAATCAAGCTTCTATGAAGAAATATTATGAAGAATGAGTTGTGAGTTTTAGAATTTTGAATTTATTTTTTAAAAAATTCGGAAATAATGTAAGTACATCTTACAACCTAATATTTTGAGAAGAACAATTTGGAGAATTATAAGAAGAAGGAATTTAGAATTTATATTTATAAAAATTCGAAAATAATGTAAGTACATCTTACAACCTAATATTTTGAGAACATTCTGGAGAATTAAAAGAAAAAGAATTTTTAATGATTTTAAAAAAATTCGAAAATAATGTAAGTACATCTTACAACCTAATATTTTGAGAAGAACATTTTGGAGAATTATAAGAAGAAGGAATTTAGAATTTTTATTTTAAAAAAATTCGAAAATAATGTAAGTACATCTTACAACCTAATATTTTGAGAAGAACATTTTGGAGAATTATAAGAAGAAGGAATTTAGAATTTTTAATGATTTTAAAAAAATTCGAAAATAATGTAAGTACATCTTACAACCTAATATTTTGAGAAGAACATTTTGGAGAATTATAAGAAAAAGGAATTTAGAATTTTTAATTGAAAAAATTCTAAAATATGTAAGAACAACTTACAACCTATAATTTGAAGAAAAAACTTTATGGAAGAAAGAGAAAGAGAGAGAATTTTGTACTTATTAATTATGAAAATTTAAAATTTAGTAAGAACATCTTACTACAACCTGATAATTTAGAACAAAACTTTATGGAAGAAAGAGAAAGAGAGAGAATTTTGAACTTAATTTTACAAAAAATTTAAAAATGAAGTAAGACCAACTTACTATAACTAAGTTTGTGAGAAAACTTTATGGTAAATAATTAAGAAGAATTTGAATTTGGAGAAATACCAAAACATTCAGAAATAATAGGAAGATCACCGTGCTATAAACAATTCTGAATGAAACAATTCTGGGAATAAATGAATTAAACAGAATTTGAATGTTGATAGAACGTCAGAACTTTGAAACAAGATAAGATCAACATATTACAAGGATGTATGAGAAATATTTTTCAATTAAATAAAAAGAATAGTTTGAACTTTACATTAAAACTAACCAAGTTCCAAAAAATAATTATGTGTCAATTATGATTGAATTGAGAAGAAAATAAAGTGGTTAATTCAGAAAAGAGAATTAACTTGAATCCAGAATAAATGTGGAAAAACCTAACATTTGAAGGAGTAGAGAAGAATAACAAAAAAGAGTGTAATATGCAAGAGAAGAAAAAATTTTGGAAGCAAAGAGACCAATTACTTTTTGAAACGATAATGAATACAGTTAATTAAGAGCAAAGAAGAACAACTCATACCAAACATATGGAGAAGATGATTTTGAACCAATGATAATAATAAGACCTATATGAAATGCAAAGAGAATAAATACCACATGAAATATAATATAAATGAATTAATGCTAATGAATGCGAAGGCGGATTAATAACTTTCTAAGAGAAAGGAAAGAACCAAAATGTTTAAATAAAATGATCAATATAACAACCTGTATATCTAATGTAAAGATACAATGTCAAAAAATTAAATATAATATATTAAGACCATTCAAATAATAAATACGAAAGACTATTTATAAAGACCATTCTAATACTATGAATAACCAGAAGAAAGTATAAAGAGAATTCAGATGGAGAAGAAAGAGAGTTACACTGTAAACAGTAACCAGAATTATTAAAAGAAAGGTTTTCAACCATAATTAAAATAAATATATCAGACAAGTTAAGAGTTTTGAAAAAATATATATGTAATGAGTATAATAATGATTATGAAGATTTATTAAGATAGAAAATGTGAGATAATCTGAGAGACTACGAAGTGGAGAATCCAAAGATATTTTTATTAGTCGAAAATGAGACTACTTTTTATTTATTTATTCGATGACTGACTGAAGATAATTCCAGCAGCATTATGTTTTTGAGCAGGGATGGATATGCCTCTGTACTCAATTTATAGAAGTGGTGTATGGCCAGCAGAGAAGTAGCGTACAGTGCCCCTCTGATCTGCCCCAGCCCACGTGATAGGGAATGTTAGGGAATTAATATCCCAAGGATGCAACACGAAGTTGATATAGAAAGAAAATGTATTACAATTATAATATATCTCAGAAGACACTAACTATCCGGAAAGGATCAGTAGTAAGACAAGTAACCATATATATAAAATTAATAAAACTCTAATATAAAAAAGTCGATATAAAAATGGAGAAGAAAATGAATTATAAGAAATGATGAAATTATCATAAGAAATTATTTCATCCATAAACATGTCTGAAATAATTACTTCTGGAGGAGAGCAATCTGTAGCGTGACAGATATAAGCATAATATTGAATGGCAATTGATCATTAGAATAATGAAGTTATAATATATAAATTTAGAAGAAAGCATTAAGTTTAATATAAATAGATTAATTCATAGCAACTGTGGAAAGAAATCATTATTATAAAGAAAATACAAGTTCAAATAAAAGGAGTTACTAGTGATGAGTCATCCAAGACCAGTCTCATAACCAAAGGTTTTCAAGGTATAACCCAGGAAGGTAAAATAGTAAATAACAAAGCAGTACAGAATATGACAAAACCCACAACGAGGGAGAATAAATAGAATAGAAACCCTAAAATAAGCCAAGATCAAACAACACAGGTGGTGTATTTCTGAAATCAAGAAGAAGATGGAGAAGATCCCAAGAAACCTGATGGCAACAAGAAGAAGATGGAGAAGATACCAGTCCCAGAAGGCAGGAGAAAAGAAGACTGAAGAAAGAAGAAGAGGGCAGCATCCTGAAGAAGATGTCATGCTCTTATAAAAGACACCCAAATCCCTATATCCCCAAAATAAATATCTAAAAACAAAAGTATAACGAAATAAAAACCACATGTATACAAATTTAAGAGAGAGGAGTGTATAAAGTAAAAGTTTCCTGTGAACTAAGATGAAACAATAATATAGTACCCATGGAACAAATCTCCATTGAAAAAACGCTAACCAATTTATTATGTTAATAAGACTATACGACCATTTAGCATTAACATAATATATAAGTGCAAAGTGAACCAGTGATAGTTTTGGGTATTATAAAAAATGAACCTTGTGTTTCATTCTTGGCAATCACAAACATTGGATGCAATGAAATATGCATTTTTCAATGACTTAAAATGTGTACTGTGACAATATGTTGTTCATAAGACATGAATCTGTTTAAAATAACATTTTGTTTTACATGAAAAAAGAAAAACAGAGTTCATAATACCTTTTGAACAATTAATACTATTTATTTGTTAATGACAGGGTGCAATTCCCCAAAGACAATGTATAAAAGACGGTATAAAAACTGTAGAATCCTACTTATAATAATAGTTAGAAATAAGAATATAAATATAAGGTTTTTATGTATATAGTATAGGAATGTTTAAAAATGTTTTAGATATAAGGCCATTTGTTTGGGTCTGAAACAACTAACATCAGAACTATAAAAATAGTTACCACTTGTAAATAGTAGAGAGTAATTAAGATGTTAGTTAGTAAAAAACCTTTTTTGTAAGCCATATTTCCATGTTTAGAAATAAGGATTTTGTTGCAAAATGTCTGACTTGAAGACAATCATTTATTTAAAAAAAAAATTCTTTATTTGTTTTAACTATTATTTGTATTGTAACCAATACTAATTGTTTTTGTGCAATTTGAAAATATGTTTAATTTATAATACTATATGCAAAAGTCAGAGAGGGTATTACACATCATATATTGTTTGTAAAATATTTTGTAAGAAAAATTGTTAAAAAATCATAGGCCAAAAGAATGGAAACCAAACTTCATCAAAACAGAGAAATTAATCATTTAAATGCGAATAAACAAAAGGGGTTTAGACTAAATAAACTTGAGATCATGCCATATAATTGCACATACCATTTAGAGAGATTTTAATAAATATATTCAGAATTATAAATAAAAATGAAAATGACTAAACTCAGAAATTTGGACATGGGAGTCATATATTCCAGAATAATGTTTCAGAATACAACTAATTCAATTAATTACCAGAAGATAAGGGAATATGAACCTTTTAATACAATATAGGATTATTAATAGTAAATATAACTGATAAAATGGCTGAATTTATATAATGACAGGAAGTAAATTTTGATGTTTTGACTTTTCAGAGTATACCAAACTGAA
This sequence comes from Magicicada septendecula, assembly GCA_034769895.1. Taxonomy (NCBI): domain Eukaryota; kingdom Metazoa; phylum Arthropoda; class Insecta; order Hemiptera; family Cicadidae; genus Magicicada; species Magicicada septendecula. Next base: position 290,836,804 of record CM068373.1, on the reverse strand, counting down.
AGTGAAATTACTATTTTTTGGACAGAAAACACTATAAAATGGCATTATTTAATCTGAAAAATAACCAGAATGAACTGAAAGATTAATTTAAATCAAATCTAGTGAATAAAATTGACAAATAACCAAAGTTTAGGCATTCATATAGTGAAAATGTAAAAGTGTACACAGGATGTGAAAAATATTTGAACAATGTTAAGGATAATATTATATGGGCTAAGAGTTTAATTGAAACTGAAGGAAACAGTTAGTTGATTATTGGTATTTGAACGGATAACATAAACGAGAGTTTTGTGACGATCTAACCTATTTTTACAACATTAAAGATAAGTGGCGAACAGTACGTTACGGTAAAGTCGAGAGTGAATTATAAAATCTTTCCAGAACCTATACATTGTGACAAAAACGATCAAGAAACACTAATTAACACTAAACAATACATTTCTACTCTGAAAAACACCAGAAAACTGTATAATACCTTAACCAAATTAGTGTCGGAATTGGGAAAAGTGTTTTGACTTATAATTACACAGACATACTAAATACAACCCAGAATCACTACACCAGTCACTACACAACATTTAACAAGAGATTTGCAGACACAAGAACAGGAATTTTGCCAGAAAATACATTATTTGGAATGCAGCAGGAACGAGCAACATTTTGATCAACTTGACGGCGGCCATTTGCTTTGACGATCCCAGTGCCTTCTTCTTAGTTCAACTCAGCTGTTTGGTGAAAACAATTATTATATTTACAAATTATTATTCAATGTCTGTGTTTATTAATAACTATTAATTTGATTGTAACGTTATACTTTTTAAATATTAGCCCGATTTCTCTGACTTTGGTAATAACTGGCTGTTTAAAGAACCCTATATAATTTTTATAACATATACTTGTAACTTTTTTCGATATCCTGAGAATCGATACTAATCGATAAGAGTCAATATTGCTGTTACTTAATAAAACATTAATACTTTTCAATACTTAATAGCTCTTTATTTCTTCAATAATACTAATTACCAATAATATAATTCTAATTGATAATCTACAAGGACTTTACCACCTATAAGTGAAGATAACCTAAAAAATAAAAAGGTAAACAAGTATCGATTGGTTTGAAGACAGTCTTATGAGTGGTGATAGCTTATTTAAAATATACTAAAATTTTAATAAAAGTTTTCAGAAGAGCATTACACTGTTTAAAACTTCACAGCCCTATATTAATTAATTGATCCTAATTAATTAATTAATAAAATTTAAATTTTTTTTTAAATTATTTTTTTTTTATAAACATAAATTTTTTTTTTAAATTTCCTTCAAAACAATAAATTTTGTTTTGAAACTTTCAGCGAAGCTGAACATATATATTCCTTCATCAACTTTACGCTACTCGACCGGTCTTGCTACCATTGGGACTCGACCAGCTGGGAAACTTAAGGAAGTGTTTCAGGCCAGTAAGACGTCGAGAGCCACACCAATTAAACATTACAACTTACAGTATCACATATCAATTATTTATTTTATTACAAATTGGCTAGCCCAAAGAGTGGGGCTTGATTACATCGGAGTCTCATACTCCACAATAGCTTATTATCATCAACACCTTAATATTTGTATATATAAATATTATTACAAATTGGCGCACAACTTTAGGGGCTTTAATTAGCGATTGGAAGGCCAATATATTCTCCCCAATCACTAGTTGGAGCTAGGCAACAGCTACAAAGCCAGAGAAAGATAATAGAAAAGGGAACGATGACAAGCATAATGGAAGGACTTACACGAGAGGAGATGTTGAACAAAATAATAGAAAAGTTACAACAAATGATGGATGATCAGGATAAAAGGACTGAGGAAATAAGAGAGGACACTAAGAAAATGAGGGAGGAGAGATTAAAAAGGGAAGAATTAAGAAAGGAGAAGACCGAAGAAATAAAAAATGATAGCCAACCAGAACCAGAAGAAGTACTAAATGATAAAACGCAGGAAGATAGCCAACCAGAACCAGAAGAAGTACTAAATGATAAAACGCAGGAAGATGTAATGCTAGTACCTGAAATTGAAACTAACCGAAACCAGGAAGATATTAAACCAAGGAAAAGGAGAACGTATCCAAGAAATGTAATAAAAACGAAGGAAGAGTTGGAGATGATGAAACATGGGTTAATTGATGGCAATAATATCCCAATTACCTATGACACAGACATCATGAATTCCAGGAATTATAGAAGGAGAATCGAAGTAATTTCAAAAATAATTTACCACCAGACAGTAGTTTACAGATGGGAAAGGACCAGAGGTAAACAGAATACAACATGTGAACCAGATCAATTTCAGCGCAAGACTGGACAGGGGATTTCAGAAAGATGGAAATGTGATATTGTACCAGACTGTAATGATGACACAGATGAATCACCAGAATGTATTCCATTAACGTGCCATCTAGGACAGTTCCAGGGTACGGTTAGACTAAAATATATTCCTTCAGGGTGGATATGTGATGGTAAACCAGCTTATGGTGTTTCAGATAAACAAATAATAAGTGATAACCCAGATGAAGATCCTCACATATATTTGTCAGGTAACACAAAACATGGACCAGAGAAGTATTGGTGTATACAATATGATGATAGTGGGAACCAGCCCAGTAATTACGACGGCCCTAACAACCCGCCGCGTAATAACCAGTTTATCGGTAATTTTAACAGCGTTAGGAATAACAACCCCTATCCATACAATAGAAACAATTTATACCAACATAATAATGTCCCATACAGTCAGAGAAATCCATATCCCAACAATAATGGTAACAGACCTTACCAACCTAACCGAAATTACTATCATGATAAATTTAGTAGTAACAATAATAACAGTAATAATAACCGAGTGTCGCGCCCTAGGGTAAATTTTATAAGAGCAACTGAGATGATGGACCCTGGTTGACACAAATACCACACGACATCAAGAAAAGAGACGGATCATGATAACCGACTACGGCGAAAAACAACGTTGAAGGAGACGAAATAAATATCATTGAAAGGAAATGATACGAAGAATAAACATAGAAACAAAACTGGGTTTTATGAGTGAAGACTATGTAAGAAAATGAACATGACCAATAAAAATATGAGCAATGCAGTGACATAAAGAAAATCGTCCATCTTCCTGGGTATATAAAAGAAAAGAAAATTTATAAGGAAAGAAAAAGAGAAGATCAACTTACAAAAGTATAAATAATATGGGCCAGTGTAGAGTACAATATATGCCCATATGTTGTGGTAAATGATAAGCATAACAATACATATGAGTTGAGGGAAATCGTTTCAGGAAAAATCAAAGGAGTGTACAATCAAGCTTCTATGAAGAAATATTATGAAGAATGAGTTGTGAGTTTTAGAATTTTGAATTTATTTTTTAAAAAATTCGGAAATAATGTAAGTACATCTTACAACCTAATATTTTGAGAAGAACAATTTGGAGAATTATAAGAAGAAGGAATTTAGAATTTATATTTATAAAAATTCGAAAATAATGTAAGTACATCTTACAACCTAATATTTTGAGAACATTCTGGAGAATTAAAAGAAAAAGAATTTTTAATGATTTTAAAAAAATTCGAAAATAATGTAAGTACATCTTACAACCTAATATTTTGAGAAGAACATTTTGGAGAATTATAAGAAGAAGGAATTTAGAATTTTTATTTTAAAAAAATTCGAAAATAATGTAAGTACATCTTACAACCTAATATTTTGAGAAGAACATTTTGGAGAATTATAAGAAGAAGGAATTTAGAATTTTTAATGATTTTAAAAAAATTCGAAAATAATGTAAGTACATCTTACAACCTAATATTTTGAGAAGAACATTTTGGAGAATTATAAGAAAAAGGAATTTAGAATTTTTAATTGAAAAAATTCTAAAATATGTAAGAACAACTTACAACCTATAATTTGAAGAAAAAACTTTATGGAAGAAAGAGAAAGAGAGAGAATTTTGTACTTATTAATTATGAAAATTTAAAATTTAGTAAGAACATCTTACTACAACCTGATAATTTAGAACAAAACTTTATGGAAGAAAGAGAAAGAGAGAGAATTTTGAACTTAATTTTACAAAAAATTTAAAAATGAAGTAAGACCAACTTACTATAACTAAGTTTGTGAGAAAACTTTATGGTAAATAATTAAGAAGAATTTGAATTTGGAGAAATACCAAAACATTCAGAAATAATAGGAAGATCACCGTGCTATAAACAATTCTGAATGAAACAATTCTGGGAATAAATGAATTAAACAGAATTTGAATGTTGATAGAACGTCAGAACTTTGAAACAAGATAAGATCAACATATTACAAGGATGTATGAGAAATATTTTTCAATTAAATAAAAAGAATAGTTTGAACTTTACATTAAAACTAACCAAGTTCCACAAAATAATTATGTGTCAATTATGATTGAATTGAGAAGAAAATAAAGTGGTTAATTCAGAAAAGAGAATTAACTTGAATCCAGAATAAATGTGGAAAAACCTAACATTTGAAGGAGTAGAGAAGAATAACAGAAAAGAGTGTAATATGCAAGAGAAGAAAAAATTTTGGAAGCAAAGAGACCAATTACTTTTTGAAACGATAATGAATACAGTTAATTAAGAGCAAAGAAGAACAACTCATACCAAACATATGGAGAAGATGATTTTGAACCAATGATAATAATAAGACCTATATGAAATGCAAAGAGAATAAATACCACATGAAATATAATATAAATGAATTAATGCTAATGAATGCGAAGGCGGATTAATAACTTTCTAAGAGAAAGGAAAGAACCAAAATGTTTAAATAAAATGATCAATATAACAACCTGTATATCTAATGTAAAGATACAATGTCAAAAAATTAAATATAATATATTAAGACCATGCAAATAATAAATACGAAAGACTATTTATAAAGACCATTCTAATACTATGAATAACCAGAAGAAAGTATAAAGAGAATTCAGATGGAGAAGAAAGAGAGTTACACTGTAAACAGTAACCAGAATTATTAAAAGAAAGGTTTTCAACCATAATTAAAATAAATATATCAGACAAGTTAAGAGTTTTGAAAAAATATATATGTAATGAGTATAATAATGATTATGAAGATTTATTAAGATAGAAAATGTGAGATAATCTGAGAGACTACGAAGTGGAGAATCCAAAGATATTTTTATTAGTCGAAAATGAGACTACTTTTTATTTATTTATTCGATGACTGACTGAAGATAATTCCAGCAGCATTATGTTTTTGAGCAGGGATGGATATGCCTCTGTACTCAATTTATAGAAGTGGTGTATGGCCAGCAGAGAAGTAGCGTACAGTGCCCCTCTGATCTGCCCCAGCCCACGTGATAGGGAATGTTAGGGAATTAATATCCCAAGGATGCAACACGAAGTTGATATAGAAAGAAAATGTATTACAATTATAATATATCTCAGAAGACACTAACTATCCGGAAAGGATCAGTAGTAAGACAAGTAACCATATATATAAAATTAATAAAACTCTAATATAAAAAAGTCGTTATAAAAATGGAGAAGAAAATGAATTATAAGAAATGATGAAATTATCATAAGAAATTATTTCATCCATAAACATGTCTGAAATAATTACTTCTGGAGGAGAGCAATCTGTAGCGTGACAGATATAAGCATAATATTGAATGGCAATTGATCATTAGAATAATGAAGTTATAATATATAAATTTAGAAGAAAGCATTAAGTTTAATATAAATAGATTAATTCATAGCAACTGTGGAAAGAAATCATTATTATAAAGAAAATACAAGTTCAAATAAAAGGAGTTACTAGTGATGAGTCATCCAAGACCAGTCTCATAACCAAAGGTTTTCAAGGTATAACCCAGGAAGGTAAAATAGTAAATAACAAAGCAGTACAGAATATGACAAAACCCACAACGAGGGAGAATAAATAGAATAGAAACCCTAAAATAAGCCAAGATCAAACAACACAGGTGGTGTATTTCTGAAATCAAGAAGAAGATGGAGAAGATCCCAAGAAACCTGATGGCAACAAGAAGAAGATGGAGAAGATACCAGTCCCAGAAGGCAGGAGAAAAGAAGACTGAAGAAAGAAGAAGAGGGCAGCATCCTGAAGAAGATGTCATGCTCTTATAAAAGACACCCAAATCCCTATATCCCCAAAATAAATATCTAAAAACAAAAGTATAACGAAATAAAAACCACATGTATACAAATTTAAGAGAGAGGAGTGTATAAAGTAAAAGTTTCCTGTGAACTAAGATGAAACAATAATATAGTACCCATGGAACAAATCTCCATTGAAAAAACGCTAACCAATTTATTATGTTAATAAGACTATACGACCATTTAGCATTAACATAATATATAAGTGCAAAGTGAACCAGTGATAGTTTTGGGTATTATAAAAAATGAACCTTGTGTTTCATTCTTGGCAATCACAAACATTGGATGCAATGAAATATGCATTTTTCAATGACTTAAAATGTGTACTGTGACAATATGTTGTTCATAAGACATGAATCTGTTTAAAATAACATTTTGTTTTACATGAAAAAAGAAAAACAGAGTTCATAATACCTTTTGAACAATTAATACTATTTATTTGTTAATGACAGGGTGCAATTCCCCAAAGACAATGTATAAAAGACGGTATAAAAACTGTAGAATCCTACTTATAATAATAGTTAGAAATAAGAATATAAATATAAGGTTTTTATGTATATAGTATAGGAATGTTTAAAAATGTTTTAGATATAAGGCCATTTGTTTGGGTCTGAAACAACTAACATCAGAACTATAAAAATAGTTACCACTTGTAAATAGTAGAGAGTAATTAAGATGTTAGTTAGTAAAAAACCTTTTTTGTAAGCCATATTTCCATGTTTAGAAATAAGGATTTTGTTGCAAAATGTCTGACTTGAAGACAATCATTTATTTAAAAAAAAAATTCTTTATTTGTTTTAACTATTATTTGTATTGTAACCAATACTAATTGTTTTTGTGCAATTTGAAAATATGTTTAATTTATAATACTATATGCAAAAGTCAGAGAGGGTATTACACATCATATATTGTTTGTAAAATATTTTGTAAGAAAAATTGTTAAAAAATCATAGGCCAAAAGAATGGAAACCAAACTTCATCAAAACAGAGAAATTAATCATTTAAATGCGAATAAACAAAAGGGGTTTAGACTAAATAAACTTGAGATCATGCCATATAATTGCACATACCATTTAGAGAGATTTTAATAAATATATTCAGAATTATAAATAAAAATGAAAATGACTAAACTCAGAAATTTGGACATGGGAGTCATATATTCCAGAATAATGTTTCAGAATACAACTAATTCAATTAATTACCAGAAGATAAGGGAATATGAACCTTTTAATACAATATAGGATTATTAATAGTAAATATAACTGATAAAATGGCTGAATTTATATAATGACAGGAAGTAAATTTTGATGTTTTGACTTTTCAGAGTATACCAAACTGAAAGTGAAATTACTATTTTTTGGACAGAAAACACTATAAAATGGCATTATTTAATCTGAAAAATAACCAGAATGAACTGAAAGATTAATTTAAATCAAATCTAGTGAATAAAATTGACAAATAACCAAAGTTTAGGCATTCATATAGTGAAAATGTAAAAGTGTACACAGGATGTGAAAAATATTTGAACAATGTTAAGGATAATATTATATGGGCTAAGAGTTTAATTGAAACTGAAGGAAACAGTTAGTTGATTATTGGTATTTGAACGGATAACATAAACGAGAGTTTTGTGACGATCTAACCTATTTTTACAACATTAAAGATAAGTGGCGAACAGTACGTTACGGTAAAGTCGAGAGTGAATTATAAAATCTTTCCAGAACCTATACATTGTGACAAAAACGATCAAGAAACACTAATTAACACTAAACAATACATTTCTACTCTGAAAAACACCAGAAAACTGTATAATACCTTAACCAAATTAGTGTCGGAATTGGGAAAAGTGTTTTGACTTATAATTACACAGACATACTAAATACAACCCAGAATCACTACACCAGTCACTACACAACATTTAACAAGAGATTTGCAGACACAAGAACAGGAATTTTGCCAGAAAATACATTATTTGGAATGCAGCAGGAACGAGCAACATTTTGATCAACTTGACGGCGGCCATTTGCTTTGACGATCCCAGTGCCTTCTTCTTAGTTCAACTCAGCTGTTTGGTGAAAACAATTATTATATTTACAAATTATTATTCAATGTCTGTGTTTATTAATAACTATTAATTTGATTGTAACGTTATACTTTTTAAATATTAGCCCGATTTCTCTGACTTTGGTAATAACTGGCTGTTTAAAGAACCCTATATAATTTTTATAACATATACTTGTAACTTTTTTCGATATCCTGAGAATCGATACTAATCGATAAGAGTCAATATTGCTGTTACTTAATAAAACATTAATACTTTTCAATACTTAATAGCTCTTTATTTCTTCAATAATACTAATTACCAATAATATAATTCTAATTGATAATCTACAAGGACTTTACCACCTATAAGTGAAGATAACCTAAAAAATAAAAAGGTAAACAAGTATCGATTGGTTTGAAGACAGTCTTATGAGTGGTGATAGCTTATTTAAAATATACTAAAATTTTAATAAAAGTTTTCAGAAGAGCATTACACTGTTTAAAACTTCACAGCCCTATATTAATTAATTGATCCTAATTAATTAATTAATAAAATTTAAATTTTTTTTTAAATTATTTTTTTTTATAAACATAAATTTTTTTTTTAAATTTCCTTCAAAACAATAAATTTTGTTTTGAAACTTTCGGCGAAGCTGAACATATATATTCCTTCATCAACTTTACGCTACTCGACCGGTCTTGCTACCATTGGGACTCGACCAGCTGGGAAACTTAAGGAAGTGTTTCAGGCCAGTAAGACGTCGAGAGCCACACCAATCACACCAATTAAACATTACAACTTACAGTATCACATATCAATTATTTATTTTATTACAAATTGGCTAGCCCAAAGAGTGGGGCTTGATTACATCGGAGTCTCATACTCCACAATAGCTTATTATCATCAACACCTTAATATTTGTATATATAAATATTATTACAATGTAAAAAATTCAATTGTTTATTTTATCCAAGCAAAAAAATTACAATAGTATGGACACACGAAAAGAATGTCTCAGGAAAGGTTTGCAAGGATGGTAATCGAATGGACCCCGCCAGGAAGAAGGAAAAGAGGAAGACTACCTATCACCTGGATAGAAGAAATTCAGACTATATTGAGGGAACGAGAAAATTAAGACGATTAAGATTAACATTAAGATGGACAAGCAGCAGTGGAAGATAAGAATTCAATCACTTCAGTAATCTTGGTTCCTAAAAATGTGTAAACATAGTACAGCCGGAAGAATAATGATTAGAGACCGGCCTGTTAGACCATGGTCGGTTGCTACCAGCGACATCGTCGACAACGTGTAGAATTCCACCTTCGGTAATCTTCTTCAGGTCGCAAGAAGCCAACAAGGTTCTGTCTTCTGTCCGCAGCTATTATCCTTGCCTGCACAAGGATTTGGTTGAGGTATATATGCATTCCGGGAAATCAATGAATCGGTGTTAACGCTGACTCTGTGCTGTGCGGTTGTGCATCGCAGAGACGTACCACAAGGAATCTGCATTCCGAGCTGCCTTCGGGAGCTCCTGCCTCATGTCCCGGCCCAAATAGGGTGATCTTGCTCTGTAGCAGGTCTTATATCGGCTGTTTGTGCTAGCCTACACTAGCGCAGTATACACCGAGGTCGTTTCTACGAATTACCTGGACATACAAGGCACCTGCCCAGGCCGGCTATAAGAGGATTGTCTGGGAACCTTGCTGCACGTGCATAAACTTTGCGTAACAGCTGCCTGACGGTGTCGTACAAAGAGCGGATGCCAAGTCCGCTCCTCATAGGGCGAGAAGAGAATCGACAGGGAACTTTGGCCGAAGTCCGACTGACGACGACGCTTTGCAACTTCTTTTTATGCACGTTGGCAAGGGAAACCCAGACCGGTCAAGCGTAAATTATGACCGGCGGTAAGTACGCGCCGCGGATAATTTTTCCCAGTTTCCTAGTCATGGCTGAGCTGATCAGAAGTGGAAACAGTAAGCTCAGACGAGCGGATGATTGCTTGATAACTATCTTAGCGTGGATACGTCAGGTGACGGTCAAGGTGTACTCCGAAGTACTTTACCTCTTTGGACCAGCGCAAATACGTTCTGCCGATACGTAGTTGCCTAAGCGGGCTCTTATGTCGCTTGAAAATAGGACGGTTACATTCTTGGTCGCGTTGGGATACACTCTCCAGTTATCAGTCCAATCCCTGAGCGAGTCGAGCTGGCGCTGCAGTCGTAAGACAGCACGTTCTGCGTTGCGAACGGCTGTAAATTCCAAAAACACTTCCTTGAGTGATTCGCCTCTCGGAAGAGACTGAATTGCTTACTCTCACGCAGAAGGTCCTACGTAGAAAGCTACGTCTGTCAGAAAGCTAGCAATCAGGTAAAGGTAGCAGTCTGGGAGCTGGATTTCCCGGTGTTTGTATAAAAGCCCATCGTGCCTTACGCTGTCAAAGGCTTTCTCAACATCTAAGAAACAGCCGACGGTCTGTTCTCTCCGAAACCCGACTGAGAGTGGTGAAATGTCCCACACAAAAGCCGAACTGTTCGGGGACCAGCACGTAAAAGATGGTCTCGTACTCGACGCTGTACGAGACGCTCTGAAACCTTCGACGTAGCGGATAGAAGACTGATGGGCCGGAAGTTGTCTTCGCGGGAAGATTCCTTTCCCTGCTTCGGGATCACGATGACGTTTGTCTTTCGCCATTTCTTGGGAAAGTAGGCCTGAACAGATCAGTCAACAACTGTTCTCCAGGCTCCGGGAGAAGACGTAGAGCGGTTTTCGTGACACCGTCCGGGCCTGGAGGTTTCTTCGCTGAAGTTCAGTAAGCTGATCTGATACCTCTTCTAAAGTAATATGTTAGGGGCACCGCCGTAATTGGAAGAGACAGAAAGTCTTCGACATCCATCTGCACTTGCTCGTTAAAGTCGCAGTCTATGGGCGGTTTAGGAGCAAACTGTCGCTCAAAACTCGCGCCCAAGTACTCGGGCTTCTCCTCCGGGCGACCCAGGAGTTGCCTCCGTCCCGTCATCGCGCTGGGTATTCTGTACGGGTGGCTTTGCAGTTTCGCATCCCCCGTTTGATTCACGGTATGAATCGGCGTGGTGAAAGCCTGGCATTAAATATATGGCAACGTGTACTGTATTGGAACGCGACCAGGTCAAGGCGCTGTGAATGGCTGAGATCTGTTGGCCCAGGTTTTATAGATAACCTCATGTTACCGGCCGCCTGTTGCTCTTACCTCAAAAACGTTGTTAGGTATCGTTCGGCCAAGATCCGCCGTAACTGTTTCACAATACTTCGTCGCTTTTTGCCGCCTGAAGAAGATTCCGGAGGGTGGGATTCGAAAGGTTGCCGACGATGTCGCTGTTATATAGCAACTGACCGTGGCCTAACAGCTTGGGTTTTAATTATTTGGTAATATCAACATTGTAGGTTAGACCTGAGGCTATAACAAGACACGTGAAAAAGTGCACAGAAAAACCAAAACAGCTTTAAAATAAAATTTGTTTTTAAATAATTGTGGCCCCACTAGTTCTATATATAACTTATATTATGCGACAGGATTCGCTTTCAGTTTTAAACGTTAAATTTTACACATTTTGTTTTCGACTAAAGCTATCACTGTTTTATAGCACAGCGGGCTGAATTTAAAATGTTTTCAGTACGTTTATATACACAGTGCATATGGTTCCAACATGTATTCGTAAAGACATGTCTTCTGCTTCAACCACAACATGTTTCCGTAAACAAATACGTGATGTTTTTGTACGCAACATTAGGTTAGATTTACATACAATTTTCTTAGCCATAAACTGCATACACTACTATAAGCAACACTTTGAGTGTGGGTTTAGCCATTGTCGGCTCTAGTAGATGGATCATTCTTTATAATTGACATTATTATTCCGTGTGGAAAATTTTTACTTGAATTGTTGTAAGAGACTATCTTGTTGATTAAAAATTAATTATAAGTGTAACACTACCTTTGACGAAGCTTATAATAAGCGAAAACTGGTTCAGGCTTTAAGGTAAAAAGTTTACATTTTTACCAAGAAGAAAACTTGTGTTCCGAGTCGGTAGTGTTATAGGACACGTCATGGACAACAAAATCCAAGTTTAAAAATTATTAATTGTGATAATTAAAGCTGGTTTTAGTGACTTCATTGATGTCTTGTATTTTGTTTTCCACCGTACCATACGACGATCGAGGAGACTGTTGTAACAATAAGTATAAAGCATTGTATAAGAACACGCAAAGAGAAAAAAAACTGAGGAGGAGTAGTCTCAGAAAAAATATTCATGCAAATAGAACAGAAAGTTTCGGTAAGAGTTTTACGGGCATGGGCAACCAGTAGCAGTAGCAGTAGCTATAGCACTAGTAGTGTTGTCAAGGCCGCTGTCTGTGCGAGTTACTCACGGCACAACGAGTTTGGCTTCGGAGGCAAAACATTTCATAAACTAATATACGTACAGAAACAAACTGTATTTCTTTTTTTGCTTTGTCTTGTATAAGTTTAGCAAAGTGTAATATATTTTTCTAGAATCTTGTTGATACGCGATTTTATGTTTTCAATGTTTATTTTAGAACTCGTTTAATGTTTGTTTTATGTAGAGTGCGATTATTGCACTTTAGAAGCGTCTTAACATGATGGCAGAACTATTAAATGAACATATCAAATAGACGTACAGATAGGGTGTTATTGCATCCATATGCCATTAGCATTCATGTGTTTGTCTGGGTAATCAATGGTCCTAAAAACAAAAAGAAACTGTTGAACAAACCGCTGTAAAAGTATATAATTTCCAACTTTTAGTTAAGGACTAATGTTTTAGCATTCCTTCAGATTTCCATACACATACTTTTACCCAAAATTATTTTCAGTTCTCTCTTTTGGTCCTCACTGTCTAGTGTAATTAATCTCGCTTCTAATCCTGCTGTACTTCTTCACACATTATCTGTAGGTGCACACCTGTTTTGTTTTAACTTCTATGTCTCCAGGCGTATTTAATTACTGAATGCTGCTTCCAAAACCAGATTAAACACGATAGTGTGCAGTACATCCATTGTCGTGTCAGAGCTAGCAGTTTGGTCTCCGTCAACTCTTATTGTTGCATCGAGCTGAGCTGAGCATATTCTCAGAATCTCATCTATAAATATTGCTACGTTCGTTGAAATGAATGGCAATTGAGACGTAACGCTCTTGGAAATTTGAGATTGTCTTTCTACACGTTTGTCGACTAGCGCATGCGGCCGGCACGTTCAAGGTCGGGCAATGAACTATAGTCTCTAGATTATTCTAGCGCCCATAGCTACGCAAATTGTGCTCGCCGTGCTGCCCAGAAAATAGAGGATCATTCTAGAACCTCTGCATGGTATATGTAAGCGTTATCGGCCTCGTTAAAAGTTTAGTTTAGACCTGGTGATCTTGCAATGGGGTTTATTGAGAACCGATCACTGAGTTAATTAGTGCAAAACTATAATAAGATGACATTCAACATTTATCAGACAAATTTAGCTTGATTTATTGTATAAGAGTGCTGTTTGGGTCTTTGCAATTAGTGACTTATTCTGTTTCCACTGAACAACACGACGATCGTAACGACATTAAGAATAAGGCTTAGTTCAGATCTGACAAATAATCGGTCAAGACAGTAACCTCGGCAGAGTACTTAACCAATGTGAACGCTAAGCACAGTACTCGGCCGTGTGAAATTACTGAGCGAGTGAATAGAAGGCGTTCCTATTCTCCCGGGCGAATGGAAACCCCAACACATACAGAAGTATGCTCGTCGGCGTATTCGGCCTGTCCGAACAGTTGGTTCTCGCTGATTGCCGACTGCGTCTTCAATTTAAAGCGTTCTCGTGCAAAGTTTCATAATATTTTTCAAATTGTGCGCTTAAAACTGCATCAAAGTGGGTCGGTGCAACGACAGTTGCCTTCATATAGAAGTACAAACCACATGAGTGCTTGTGGAACTTCAAGTCAAAGTTTCATAAAAACAAGGCAATGCGTGACGTTGCTTATAATAGCATTGCAACTGGCATGCATATCGGTGATTTCGAAGTTCAAGACGTCGAAAACACAATTATTAATTTACATTCTACGTATGTTCAAGAAATGGAGAAAATTGATGACTCAAAGAAGTCCGGGACCGGCATTTAACAGTATTTACTAATGACATTTAACATGTCTAAAAGAAGTAGTAGTATCTGGCAACTAAAACTTGAGGAAGAAATTCAAGGCTGCCACTCATTTTTTTTACGTCTTTGAATACGCACCTGAGTGAAATGTCTCGCTCAAAATCTTGAATGCCTGTAGACTGTGCTCGGTCCAGACTGATCCTCGGTCGAGTAGAATAGCGAGTGTCTTGACCGAATGCTTGTCAGGTGTAAACTAGGCTTCAGGAACAGGCTCAGGCTTCCACCTTGTTTCCAGGCTCAGGCTCAGACAGATCAGCTTGTTTCAAACGGCGAAAACAATTTTATTTTCACACACACACACACACACACACACACACACACACACACACACACACACACACACACACACACACACACACACACACACACACACACACACACACACACACACACACACACACACACACACACACACACACACACACACACACACACACACACACACACACACACACACACACACACAGTGTAGGGTCAGCGTATAATTCACTGTTTATATCGCGCTGTGTAGTGCCCTCACACATTCGTTTGCCTACACTGAATACAAATTTCAAACAAACAAATTGGCTCCCCATTGTTAGCAAACAATTTGTGCGTTCAGTTTACTTCCTTGGGGTCTTTGCTGTGCTCACTTCTGTCTGTCTGTCTTCTGCTACTATTGTTGCTTCTATATTATAGACCTGACTTGGACTGGATTGTGTATCGGACACACGCCCATGTGTTCTACGTACAATTTAATTGCACAAGTTTATTATCACGTTTTGCGTAACAAAAGTTTCAAGTCTAACGTTTTATTTAATATTTGTGGTGATTGTCATAACATTGCTGAATAATATAAACAAAATTTATGCAAATTTTGTAATATTTTCACTGCCTATATAATTCTTTGTAAACAACAAAGAAATAATTCAAGCGAGCTGAGAGTCCCGTCCCTTAAGCCGTTAATTTCCATTCAGCCATTAGAATGGAGGTGATGCTCCATTCTCTTGTCACCCAGTTAAATCCTACCAGTAGACAGTCATGCCGACGGAGACTCTTTTTCTACTTCCATTACGTTCGATGCTTACTAGACTCTAGCACTATCTGAATTAGTTGTGTCTAATAATTATGTAATAATGAATTTGCAACAAAATGTGTAATTTATTTTATTTTCGTTCATTTGCCCAGACATAGGGCCTACAGTAGAAATATAATAACATCTTTACAGGTTAAATTTGCAGGTTAAATAACCTTAAATTTCTACGTTAATAATGAACATACGTAGCATTTGTTACATTGCTACAGATGTGCAGCCAACAACCAACACAGCTTTGCGTCTGTGTAGGTATGCTATAAAGGGCGTCTGCGTACGTACGTGGGTTATTCTCGGCGGAATGAACTGACCCCTGTGAACAGAACTGAGAAAGTGTTTTACCGTCTTAAGGTCACGTCTCACGGGTAATCATGTACTCTCGCTATACCGCCACCTACAATACAGTTCTTTGTATTGTAGTTATTGTAGAAACTGACGTAATACACTCCACTATACAATACTGTTGTGTGTTACGTCTCGTGGATCGTGATGTTGAAGCAGTGGAAATGTATTACTGAATACCAGACAAATAGATACTCGCAAGTTGTATTAAATGTATCCTTAAGCAAAGTAACTCGTTCAGTAATAGTTGTACTTACTGAACGAGTTCTTAGTTTATACTCGACCGTCTGGCATTTGTCTGTCTGTAAATATCTTTGGGGTATGTCTCACAATAACTTTTAAATGCAGCAGCCGATCTTTGTTAAACTTAGCACGCATCTCCTGTTGATTTTGAGATTCATCCCCCAAAAAATAGTGGGTGGGTGGGGGAAAAGATTTAAGAGACAATATTCTTAACAAATCGTAAATATCCAAGGGAGATATGGAACGGACCCTACCAGGACGAAGGAAAAGACGAAGACCACCTATTACATGGATAGGAGAAATTCAAACTACTTGAGGGAACGAGAGATTAAAGATCTTTATATGGACAAACAGCAGTGGAAGAAGAGAATTAACACACTTCTGTAAGCTTTGATTTCGGAAAATGTGTAAAAATTTTACAGCCTGAGTAATAAGATCTAAATGTACGGTAATGTACGCAAAAGCGGCGCTGGTACAAATGTAAAAAGCGAGAGAGAGAGAGACAAACAGACAGACAGAGTGGGGAGAGATAGAGAGAGTAGGGAGTGTTTTACTGAATAATATAATAAATAAGCCCAACTTTAACAATTTCAGTTAAGGATGTATTCCTTTGCGAGACAGATAACTGAAATGGCTACAAGTTATAGTTTCAAGTTCATGCACTACAAATACGGACGGTATCACACATATTAAGTTCACAAGCAGCAAAAGTCAAACAAACTGAAGTCGTATACAGTAAAGCGAGTACAGATGGCTGGCGGCGCGTACATACGTACGTTTATGAGCAGACTTAATGAAAACTGTAGTTGAGCGAAGCGTAGAAACTCATTTGGTAGCTGCGTGGCCTCCGGTTAGGCAAATTTAATGGTGTATAACGACTCTTACTTGTGTTTCATGATTCCGTATTTATACGATGGGTCGACATAATTATTTAAATTTCAATTGAGCCTCATCAACTTGATGATTTTAGACATGGCGCCATCTTTACAAAGAAACAAGACTTCAAACGAGAGACTTATCGAATAGCTCATATTCCCATATGCAGAGTGTTTCAGCAGAGATCAGAAACACCGTTTCTTCTTATTACTATTCTTCTTTCCAATCTCATTTTGCCGTCAAACGTTGAGTCCCTTGTGCTAATTTTGATACTTTCCTCTGGCCGGAGAGACGTGTTGCCTCTAACAGGGTATTCTTCCCTCCCTCCATTCTTTTTGCTCACCCATCAAATAAATGCATTTTACGATTACTAAGTGTATTATCTTCCCTCGCATACCTGCACCAAAGGTTTCTGTTGCACTAATCAACACGATGTAAGCCCCTTTTGTCATCAATTATGTCTTCCTTTACGGATCAGAATATGAAATTCCACGTTAAACAGTGTTCTTTACCTTGTGTCAAAGGTTACCTGTGCAAAATTTGGTGGCAATCGGTGTAACGGTGTGGATTTGTACTGGAGTTGTATTCAATATAAATAAATCCTCAGACTTTGAGTTTCATATATATATATATATATATATATATATATATATATGTAGTTCTTTCAAAGTATGTGCCAGTTCTGCGGTAGGGGGATATCTAATTAGTGTATATAGCTTAAATGTGGTAAGATTATTCAAGGAGTATTTCATGACGTTCTCAGTTAATTCATCAAATTTTGAGTTGCGGTTTTATTCGTTAATTACTTAAAATTTAGTTTGTATTACTCGCTTATATAGTATACATTAAACACAATAGAAATGTTGTGTGTGTGTGTGTGTGTGTGTTCACTTGTTACAGTTTTTTGTTTATATGTAAAGTACTTAGGCTAATGTTATAATAATGCAAATTCAAGACTTTTTTCTTACAACAAATGTTGAGCATTAGGCTTACTTGAATGAGCTTAATGCTCAAAACATACACCAAGTAATGAAAACAACTTGATTGTACATTAGTATAGTACAAAGTAATATATATACGTCTGTGTGTGCAAGATATGTTACGTATATATGTATGCAATTTTATGGACGGGCATGGGTAAATAAGTATTGCTATGTTCAGGAAATACAGTAAGTAGTACATCATTTTTGACTGCCTATGTGACAATTGGAACGCCGCGGCGCGCGAGACTGTTCTAGACTTTTATCGATCATTCTACACGGCAGAATTATGTAACGCTCTAGACCAGTGGTTTCCAAAGTGGGGTCCGCGGCAATGTTTCAGGGGTCCGCGGACGCCTTAAAGAAAAAATAGAATGTAGCCTACCATAATTTTCTTAGATTTTTATGCTCTAAAATTTAAATTTTAGAATCTTAAAACAATTACCAGAAGATTCCAATACTTCGTTTTTTCTTCAAACTAAGTATAATTGTAAAAGTTATTTCAAACTAATGGCTTTAATAACGTTTTTAAATCATGTCCTTTAGCAGATCTGTTTGTCAGCCTAACTGACTAGAGCGCTGCATCAACGCAGAACTGATTGTGCTGTTTTAGTACACGTATAAGCTCTGTATCTTGCTTATAAGCACCGTATCTCGCGCATAAGCATTGTATCTAAGCAAAACGTGTAGCTGATTTTACGCGTAAGTAGCTGGATTTCGACACGTGTGGCTGGAAAGATAGGGTTCAGGTTGGCAAAGTTAAGAAATAAACTTGATATCGATAGTGACTTAATATTGAAATTATCACCTTAATTATTATCTTAAATCTTTTCCCCCCCCACCCACTATTTTTTGGGGGATGAATCTCAAAATCAACAGGAGATGCGTGCTAAGTTTAACAAAGATCGGCTGCTGCATTTAAACGTTATTGTGAGACATACCCCAAAGAGATTTACAGACAGACAAATGCCAGACGGTCGAGTATAAACTAAGAACTCGTTCAGTAAGTACAACTATTACTGAACGAGTTACTTTGCTTAAGGATACATTTAATACAACTTGCGAGTATCTATTTGTCTGGTATTCAGTAATATATTTCCACTGCTTCAACATCACGATTCACGAGACGTAACACACAACAGTATTGTATAGTGGAGTGTATTACGTCAGTTTCTACAATAACTACAATACAAAGAACTGTATTGTAGGCGGCGGTATAGCGAGAGTACATGATTACCCGTGAGACGTGACCTTAAGACGGTAAAACACTTTCTCAGTTCTGTTCACAGGGGTCAGTTCATTCCGCCGAGAATAACCCACGTACGTACGCAGACGCCCTTTATAGCATACCTACACAGACGCAAAGCTGCGTTGGTTGTTGGCTGTACATCTGTAGCAATGTAACAAATGCTACGTATTTTCATTATTAACGTAGAAATTTAAAGTTATTTAACCTGCAAATTTAACCTGTAAAGATGTTATTATATTTCTACTGTAGGCCCTATGTCTGGGCAAATGAACGAAAATAAAATAAATTACACATTTTGTTGCAAATTCATTATTACATAATTATTAGACACGACTAATTCAGATAGTGCTAGAGTCTAAGTAAGCATCGAACGTAATGGAAGTAGAAAAAGAGTCTCCGTCGGCATGACTGTCTACTGGTAGGATTTAACTGGGTGACAAGAGAATGGAGCATCACCTCCATTCTAATGGCTGAATGGAAATTAACGGCTTAAGGGACGGGACTCTCAGCTCGCTTGAATTATTTCTTTGTTGTTTACAAAGAATTATATAGGCAGTAAAAATATTACAAAATTTGCATAAATTTTGTTTATATTATTCAGCAATGTTATGACAATCACCACAAATATTAAATAAAACGGTAGACTTGAAACTTTTATTACGCAAAACGTGATAATAAACTTGTACAATTAAATTGCACGTAGAACACATGGGCGTGTGTCCGATACACAATCCAGTCCAAGTCAGGTCTATAATATAGAAGCAACAATAGTAGCAGAAGACAGACAGACAGAAGTGAGCACAGCACAGACCCCAAGGAAGTAAACTGAACGCACAAATTGTTTGCTAACAATGGGGAGCCAATTTGCTTGTTTGAAATTTTGTATTCAGTGTAGGAAAACGAATGTGTGAGGGCACTACACCGCGCGATATAAACAGTGAATTATACGCTGACCCTACACTGTGTGTGTGTAAATTAAGCTCTTGTGTTTTTGGTATGTGTATTCTGGAACACACTCCGCGTGTTTGGATAGTACAGGAGTGCCTTAATTACCTTCATAAAATTGTTTTCGCCGTTTGAAACAAGCTGATCTGTCTGAGCCTGAGCCTGGAAACAAGGTGGAAGCCTGAGCCTGTTCCTGAAGCCTAGTTTACACCTGACAAGCATTCGGTCAAGACACTCGCTATTCTACTCGACCGAGGATCAGTCTGGACCGAGCACAGTCTACAGGCGTTCAAGATTTTGAGCGAGACATTTCACTCAGGTGCGTATTCAAAGACGTAAAAAAAATGAGTGGCAGCCTTGAATTTCTTCCTCAAGTTTTAGTTGCCAGATACTACTACTTCTTTTAGACATGTTAAATTTCATTAGTAAATACTGTTAAATGCCGGTCCCGGACTTCTTTGAGTCATCAATTTTCTCCATTTCTTGAACATACGTAGAATGTAAATTAATAATTGTGTTTTCGACGTCTTGAACTTCGAAATCACCGATATGCATGCCAGTTGCAATGCTATTACAAGCAACGTCACGCATTGCCTTGTTTTTATGAAACTTTGACTTGAAGTTCCACAAGCACTCATGTGGTTTGTACTTCTATATGAAGGCAACTGTCGTTGCACCGACCCACTTTGATGCAGTTTTAAGCGCACAATTTGAAAAATATTATGAAACTTTGCACGAGAACGCTTTAAATTGAAGACGCAGTCGGCAATCAGCGAGAACCAACTGTTCGGACAGGCCGAATACGCCGACGAGCATACTTCTGTATGTGTTGGGGTTTCCATTCGCCCGGGAGAATAGGAACGCCTTCTATTCACTCGCTCAGTAATTTCACACGGCCGAGTACTGTGCTTAGCGTTCACATTGGTTAAGTACTCTGCCGAGGTTACTGTCTTGACCGATTATTTGTCAGATCTGAACTAAGCCTTATTCTTAATGTCGTTACGATCGTCGTGTTGTTCAGTGGAAACAGAATAAGTCACTAATTGCAAAGACCCAAACAGCACTCTTATACAATAAATCAAGCTAAATTTGTCTGATAAATGTTGAATGTCATCTTATTATAGTTTTGCACTAATTAACTCAGTGATCGGTTCTCAATAAACCCCATTGCAAAATCACCAGGTCTAAACTAAACTTTTAACGAGGCCGATAACGCTTACATATACCATGCAGAGGTTCTAGAATGATCCTCTATTTTCTGGGCAGCACGGCGAGCACAATTTGCGTAGCTATGGGCGCTAGAATAATCTAGAGACTATAGTTCATTGCCCGACCTTGAACGTGCCGGCCGCATGCGCTAGTCGACAAACGTGTAGAAAGACAATCTCAAATTTCCAAGAGCGTTACGTCTCAATTGCCATTCATTACAACGAACGTAGCAATATTTATAGAAGAGATTCTGAGAATATGCTCAGCTCAGCTCGATGCAACAATAAGAGTTGACGGAGACCAAACTGCTAGCTCTGACACGACAATGGATGTACTGCACACTATCGTGTTTAATCTGGTTTTGGAAGCAGCATTCAGTAATTAAATACGCCTGGAGACATAGAAGTTAAAACAAAACAGGTGTGCACCTACAGATAATGTGTGAAGAAGTACAGCAGGATTAGAAGCGAGATTAATTACACTAGACAGTGAGGACCAAAAGAGAGAACTGAAAATAATTTTGGGTAAAAGTATGTGTATGGAAATCTGAAGGAATGCTAAAAAATTTGTCCTTAACTAAAAGTTGGAAATTATATACTTTTACAGCGGTTTGTTCAACAGTTTCTTTTTGTTTTTAGGACCACTGATTACCCAGACAAACACATGAATGCTAATGGCATATGGATGCAAGAACACCCCATCTGTACGTCTATTTGATATGTTCATTTAATAGTTCTGCCATCATGTTAAGACGCTTCTAAAGTGCAATAATCGCACTCTACATAAAACAAACATTAAACGAGTTCTAAAATAAACATTGAAAACATAAAATCGCGTATCAACAAGATTCTAGAAAAATATATTACACCTTGCTAAACTTATACAAGACAAAGCAAAAAAAGAAATACAGTTTGTTTCTGTACGTATATTAGTTTATGAAATGTTTTGCCTCCGAAGCCAAACTCGTTGTGCCGTGAGTAACTCGCACAGACAGCGGCCTTGACAACACTACTAGTGCTATAGCTACTGCTACTGCTACTGGTTGCCCATGCCCGTAAAACTCTTACCGAAACTTTCTGTTCTATTTGCATGAATATTTTTTCTGAGACTACTCCTCCTCAGTTTTTTTTCTCTTTGCGTGTTCTTATACAATGCTTTATACTTATTGTTACAACAGTCTCCTCGATCGTCGTATGGTACGGTGGAAAACAAAATACAAGACATCAATGAAGTCACTAAAACCAGCTTTAATTATCACAATTAATAATTTTTAAACTTGGATTTTGTTGTCCATGACGTGTCCTATAACACTACCGACTCGGAACACAAGTTTTCTTCTTGGTAAAAATGTAAACTTTTTACCTTAAAGCCTGAACCAGTTTTCGCTTATTATAAGCTTCGTCAAAGGTAGTGTTACACTTATAATTAATTTTTAATCAACAAGATAGTCTCTTACAACAATTCAAGTAAAAATTTTCCACACGGAATAATAATGTCAATTATAAAGAATTCTGCACTAATTATAACACGATACACAATAGTTCAACAAACACTGGATCCGCACTAAAGAAAATCGCTCAACACAACTGAAGCCGCTGCTATAGCTTTATAAGTCGCGCAGAGTTCCAGTATAGCTTTCCCTCCTTACTGCATGCCGGCTTAATGCGTATCTCAAGTGTTCTTGAATACACTGGAACCTACTTGAGAGCGGCATTGACTGTGCCACACTAAACGGTGGTGTATAGTATAGAATTTTCTAGGTTGTTCGACAGGCTACTCGTTACATTATATAGAATCCATTTTAATCCATTGATTCCGTTAGTGCGTACATGACTGAAAGTCTACCAGTGTAGAATAACTCGCACCAAATTATATTACAAATCTATTTTTTTAAACTGAAACAAAAATCTAACTATTATAGCAAACGAAATAATTATACGCCAAAGTGTTTATTGTTTTGATTTATTGATTGATTGTTTATTGATTTATTTTGGTATTCTAGCCACTGCAGTGATTAATTTTTTAAAAATTAGAATTTAAACAATTATGAATTAAATAAGTTATGTGTTACTTTCCCAGTAACTGTACCTGCACTGTAGGTTGAGTACACGACAGTATCGATATGTGATGAAGAATCAGTGTACCAAAACATTCTAAACGACTGGATTTCTGAATATAATACGAAAATACGTAATGTTCAGACGTGTGAGGTTAAGTGAGTTTGTTTTGGATTTTTGGCTTATTGTTCAAAGAACACAAAACTCTACGTTTGGAAAAGTATAACTTTTAATAAATAAATACAATCATAGCGACAGGGTAACCTTTCCTGACAATCTCAACCGTGTAAACCTAACACAGTTCAAAGTATTGTTGTAACACTCCAACCTTTCCTTCTTATTCATTTATCAACGTGCTAAACCATGGCTGGCTCTAGTAGAAGGCAGGAATTTTAAACGTGACAACACTGAAACCAACAGATATTTGAGGCCGGCTAGACGATCTCTTAATTTATGTATTTCAATAATCAAATCGCGTCATTTTTAATTGCCGGTTAACAGTAGTTTTATATTTTTATCATTTTTTTTTGCAAATTATAAGTTTATTGCGTAAAATACTGTTATATTATTTAGAAAATATAACAATTAACTCATTCACATGATACAAATTCAATAACTCGAACAAAATTAATTCATTAGGCCTAACACTAAATCATTAATTTCTTCAACTTAAACGTATAGTACTAAGTGCGCTCAGACCTATAATTTAGATTTAGCTATAAAGGCCCTACTCATGATTTTAGTAATGCTATGAAATTAAATCAAAAATATAACATGTTTACTTTAGCTATTTTATTATACTATGCTTATAGGCCTCAGAGCAACGATGCCACATTTAATATTCCGGCCATCTACTAGAGCCGACAATGGCTAAACCCGCACTCAAAGTGTTGCTTATAGTAGTGTATGCAGTTTATGGCTAAGAAAATTGTATGTAAATCTAACCTAATGTTGCGTACAAAAACATCACGTATTTGTTTACGGAAACATGTTGTGGTTGAAGCAGAAGACATGTCTTTACGAATACATGTTGGAACCATATGCACTGTGTATATAAACGTACTGAAAACATTTTAAATTCAGCGCGCTGTGCTATAAAACAGTGATAGCTTTAGTCGAAAACAAAATGTGTAAAATTTAACGTTTAAAACTGAAAGCGAATCCTGTCACATAATATAAGTTATATATAGAACTAGTGGGGCCACAATTATTTAAAAACAAACTTTATTTTGAAGCTGTTTTGGTTTTTCTGTGCACTTTTTCACGTGTTCTTGTTATAGCCTCAGGTCTAACCTACAATGTTGATATTACCAAATAATTAAAACCCAAGCTGTTAGGCCACGTGTTAGGCCAAGCTGTTGCTATATAACAGCGACATCGTCGGCAACCTTTCGAATCCCACCCTCCGGAATCTTCTTCAGGCGGCAAAAAGCGACGAGGTATTGTGAAACAGTTACGGCGGATCTTGGCCGAACGATACCTAACAACGTTTTTGAGGTAAGAGCAACAGGCGGCCGGTAACATGAGGTTATCTATAAAACCTGGGCCAACAGATCTCAGCCATTCACAGCGCCTTGACCTGGTCGCGTTCCAATACAGTACACGTTGCCATATATTTAATGCCAGGCTTTCACCACGCCGATTCATACCGTGAATCAAACGGGGGATGCGAAACTGCAAAGCCACCCGTACAGAATACCCAGCGCGATGACGGGACGGAGGCAACTCCTGGGTCGCCCGGAGGAGAAGCCCGAGTACTTGGGCGCGAGTTTTGAGCGACAGTTTGCTCCTAAACCGCCCATGGACTGCGACTTTAACGAGCAAGTGCAGATGGATGTCGAAGACTTTCTGTCTCTTCCAATTACGGCGGTGCCCCTAACATATTACTTTAGAAGAGGTATCAGATCAGCTTACTGAACTTCAGCGAAGAAAACTCCAGGCCCGGACGGTGTCACGAAAACCGCTCTACGTCTTCTCCCGGAGCCTGGAGAACAGTTGTTGACTGATCTGTTCAGGCCTACTTTCCCAAGAAATGGTGAAAGACAAACGTCATCGTGATCCCGAAGCAGGGAAAGGATTCTTCCCGCGAAGACAACTTCCGGCCCATCAGTCTTCTATCCGCTACGTCGAAGGTTTCAGAGCGTCTCGTACAGCGTCGAGTACGAGACCATCTTTTACGTGCTGGTCCCCGAACAGTTCGGCTTTTGTGTGGGACATTTCACCACTCTCAGTCGGGTTTCGGAGAGAACAGACCGTCGGCTGTTTCTTAGATGTTGAGAAAGCCTTTGACAGCGTAAGGCACGATGGGCTTTTATACAAACTCCGGGAAATCCAGCTCCCAGACTCCAACCTTTACCTGATTGCTAGCTTTCTGACAGACGTAGCTTTCTACGTAGGACCTTCTGCGTGAGAGTAAGCAATTCAGTCTCTTCCGAGAGGCGAATCACTCAAGGAAGTGTTATATCAACAAGATGTATCAACAGATAGTCTGTTAGAACAAATCAAACAAAAATTTTTCACACGCAATAAAAATTTCTACTAATATAAAATACAATCGTATTACAATTGTCCCGCACAATTATAAAACACATAACACTTCGCCACAATATTACGAACCGCACTCCAATAAATCGCGACTCAAACTAAACTCAGCGTCGCTGAGTACTTGTATTTATACCCCGCCGAAAATCGAGAATATTCCATACTGCGGGTCAAGAACGCTACTTGAAAACATCAAAACGTAATTGACTGTGGCCTTGCACACAGCACATGGCCGCGCTAATTCTGTCACAGTCTAGCAAACGCGTTGAGAATCACGTATGCACACAAATTGCAGCCGGATTCTACTGGAACATTCGAGAAACACGTAGATTGTCTGTAATGTCGTAACAATATATATAATTATTAAAAACTTGATAATGTTATAAGGATCTCAAAGATGATCATGTTTAAACAGTATAAAGCAAACGATCGAACTCGGGCTTTAATTCCAGTTTAAATAAACAATGAAAATCATGTACATTATAAATTATACACGATCTCCAGTTTGCAGTGTGTTAATAAATTACTTTAGTGTAATCCGTCTTGATAAAGAGAAGAATTGAAAAGGCAAGAGCAGTGTACTCTAAATGAGCAGTTTATTCAAAAGACACGATTTAACAATAAACACAAATATGAGACTTCTACGCTGCTACGTATTCTCGGTCCTCTTCTACGGTGTAGAATCTTGGATTTATACTCAAGCCACAACTAAAAAATTGGAATCTTTCAAAATGTAGATTTACCGTAGAATACTGAGCACTTCATGGACAGCATAAATATAACCAAAGTTGAAGTTCTTAGAAAGGTGAAGAAAGAAAGGGAAGTTATTAACACAGTGAAGATAAGAAAGCTTTAGTATCTGGGACATTTCATGAGAAATGAACAGAGATTTTACTAATTGCAGTCCATACAACAAGGAAAAGTACTTGGAAAGAGAGGAGTTGGGCAACCGAGAATATGAAGGCTGAGAAATTTTAGGACCTGGTTTGACAGGAATACAACTGACTTATTCCGTGCAGCAGTGCAGAAAGTTAAAATAGTCTGTATGATAGCCAACCTCCGAAACGGATAGGAAATATCAGAAGAAGATGACTCCGTCTTGAGTCTTATTGTTTCTGTTGATACGACATATTTCGGGAACGAGTTACCATCATCAGGTCCTAAAATTCTTATACAGTTATGAGGACGCGCCGGTGAAATTCAAAACAGTCAAATTATATTAATCGTTGTAAAACGAACATAACACACAACACAACGAGACAGTGCGCACTGCTTGGATTAAATCATGTTTACAATTCTTCCAGCTTACAGTTTTCAACTACACGCTACGGAAGTCATCAGTTACACATGTCCGCACATAATAATCCATTTTATCACTTTACTTTCGCTAACGCACACTGAATCGCAGTATACAAAACTGAGCCGCAGTACTTATAACCGCCGAACGCTGCGCTGTGCGGATTATGGTGTTGCACGTTGGAGCAAGCACAGGTGCAGTTGCGAAATAGACGGAACTGAGGCCCTGTACTTCACTTAGGAGCCAAAGAAACAAAACTGAAACAAATTTAGTGCTTCGTGATAGTGAGCCGGCGTGGTACTAGGGGCTAAATCAAACTTCTAGTACATTGCTCTGTTAGAAACTTTATTAATTTCATGACTTATTTTAATCTAGAACATGCGTAACATGCACTCTTTACAATGTTTCAGTTAACAGTTACGTAACCGACTAAGTCAACCAAGCGTTGACTCTGTTTATAGTTTATATTTACAAGAGATTCTAAGTACAAAATATTCCAAGTTTGTTTATCACGTTATTGAAATTTTACGAGTTAGGTCTGCAAAAAGTAACCAATAAGTCACTCACCAATGTTGAAGTCGACATAGCCCGAGTAGTTTGCTTACACCGAACCGCCAGACTGAGCGAACGCGCTGTTCAAGTTGTCGTTACCGCTGCCGATGATTGAACACACGTGTATCCGGTAGAATAATTATTCTACTAAAAATGGCAATGATTTAAATGGAAACAAAGACAAACGTGTATGCGATAAAACACCTCTGTTTAAGCTTATAGATGGTTGATTAATTGGGGAATTCTGGGTATGACCTTGACACTGCAGAACGGTTAGTCTGAACGTCATTTGTATTTAATTGTAATTTGTATTTACTTAATTAATTTATAATTCTCCAAGTATTTTATTTGTTAACTATTGTTATTGGTCGTGTAAAGCGCATATCCGGTAATTGTATAACTGTTATAATGCCGCTTGTAATAGGGTTTCGTGTTTTTTAAAACTGTAAATAACACCAAATGCGAGTATCGTTTTCTCTGGTGTTTATACTTTATTCGATTGTTTAAACATCACGATCCGTGCAATCCTTGTAGCAATACTAAATTTGAAATAGTTTAAAATTGTGTACTGCTAAGAATTAGTTAATTTTTTACTTTAAAAGTACGATCACATTATTGTATCATAATTATTGTCGTCAATATAATTGTTGTGTATAGTACTAATATATAAAATGCTGTCATCGAGTGTTGTAATATTATCATTAAAATTGCAGAGCAGTTGAGGTACTACAATATTCACTATATTTATTAGAACGTAAAGCGATGTTTCCGGTTTAAGTGCTGATTTCTGGTTTTTAAATTTGTAAGCTTGAATTAAAAACAAAAGATTGTGTTTTAAGATGTTGACATTGTTTTTTATCGTACATGAAGTAAAATTAAATAAAAAAATGAATTTACAAAGAAACACCATGTACGTGGTAACTGGCAGGCAGGCAGGCACAGAAGGTGTTGCAGTAAAGCTCACGTCGGAGGATTAGGGATATCAACAATTCCCTATCGTTGCTCCGCCTTCAATTTCCACACGATTTACTCTAAATATTTCCGTCGTGCCACAGAATGTTTACAGCTCTCAATTCATTGTCGCCTCCTCTTCTCTCCCTAATAAATTCTGCTCACGTCTCCCTTTGTGTTAACTGTGAACACATTTGCTTTCTGATGATATTCCATATTTCCTGCGTGTTTGTGTGTGTGTTCTGTATAACGTTATTCAGTCAAACACATTTTGTTTACAAGGTACTTTTTTTCAAACTGAAACTTATTTGGAAAAAGTGGTACATATATAAAATTTCAAATAAGCTGTATGAAAGCAACCATAAATATTTATGCCTTACATCTGTTTAAACAGTTGTTTATGCTTAGGCGCCTGTGTTATAATGAACAAATTATCATCAACATCATCATCATCATCTTTTTCACCTTCATCTTTAAGGATTATACCAAGGATAGTTTGTTCCGGTCTCAAAAAAGCAAAGATTAGAGCTAATCACTCCAGCGCTTCCTCGGACGTCCAACACCTCACCGTCCCCTCAGCTTATAGTTCCACAGTTGCGATGCGGCAGTCATCCATTCGGCAAAGATATTCCCACCAATTCAGCTGATACTGAACGATCCTGTCAAGTATACTCATAATTAATCATTACCAAAATATTTGTCTTGGTGAATAATAATGTGATTTCCTATTATTACGTGTTATTGTAACATAAAAGCTTTTATGGGAATATTTCAAACGGAAATATCTGTACAAAACGTAATGGGGTAAACTAATTATAATTAATTTTTGTTATATTTAAAAAACATTGTTTCCTCTTCAAAACAGTTTATTTTGAAAGTTGTATAATTTAGGAGATATAGATCCCATTCTTACTTTTCATTAAACTGTCTTAAACTGTCCATTGCTTAAAAAAATAAATATAAATCCGTTCCTAACGTTATCCTACGTCTTCCGATCGCTAGTCTCCATTGGTCTCGATCCGACCAAGATTCTTCTTCCAAATTCCCGGTCTCTCATTCCCCGGTTGATGTCTTCTCTCCAACTCAACCTAGGTCTTCCTCTTCGCCTACAACTGTATGGTATCCATCTCAAAATTGGGGAGTAGATTATCCGGTATTTTTTGCACATGCTCAAACCATCTTAGCTGTTTTGTTATTATGTGTCGTCAATAGAGTACTGTACCCCAATTATCTCCCGGATTCTGACGTTTCTTACTTTTTCCAGTTTTGACCTCCCTGCCTCTCTCTTCGCCAATAATCCATTTCAGTAGCTTCCAACAACTTATCTGTTCTTTGTCTTATTGGCCATATTTCAAACCCGTATGACGTAATTTGTTTCACGATTGTATTATATATACGATGTTTATTTTGTTTTGATATTTGTTGGTCCCACAATATGTTGTTCAGCAATGCTATTGATTTTCTTCCCAGGTTATTTCTTTCTCTTATCACTTTATCTAGACTACCATCTTCTGTTACTGTTGTTCCTAGATATTTATAGCAACTGCAATATTATGTCTGTCAATAACGACAACTGTGGGCCACGGCCTATCAGCTCGGCGGTTAATAATAATTTCAACAAATTCATTAGTTCCTAAAACGTACCAAATATACGTCAAGAACTGCAGAAAGCATAACTTGTAAACATACAGAATGTTTAATATTACAAAAGCAGAGCTGAAACAGGCAGTATAAAGAATTCCGCAGCGTCACCGGCTGTCCGTCAACTTGTACATTTAATATATGAACAAACCCTCTACAAACCGCAGACACAAGTAAGCAATACACACACTGTGTAGTCCCGTGTTTTGAGACGATTTGGAATGCTAATGCAGGATCATTAGATACTTTTCCAATAACCGTGTACGCAGTAATTTTTAATATTCCAATTATGTGAAAGTCGGTATTTATGTTGTTACCCCATTACAGATCATTCTACTTGTTTCTCAGTTATTCCAGCGGAGCCCGGCTGTAATGTGTGTGTGCGTACATATTGCTGCTACTTTGAGATGAAGGACAATTACACGACACTTGTCACTCGTTCGCAGACGAGACTGTTCCAGACTACACCGGTCCGCGAGCACTGTGTTCAAGACGGCAAGCACTTGCGCTCTAGTCTGTTCTAGTAGCGTTGACGCGTATTATGGATTATTCTGGAATGTCAGCGGGGTATAAATATAAGAACTGTGACTCTTAGTTTCAGTTTTAGTGGCGATTTATTGCAGTATTGTTCGAAATATTGTGGCCAAATGTTATGCGTTTTTATAATTGTGCGGGACTCTATAAGTTGACATTATTATTACGTGTGGAAAAGTTAATTTGAATTATTGTACGAGTATAATCTTGTTGAAGAAATTGTTGATTATATACTATACTTGTGATAATTAAAGCTGGTGATTAGTGGTTTCATTGGTGTCTTGTATTTTGTTTTCCACTGTACTATACGACGATCAGTGGGACCGTAGTAACAGAATGCAGAAAATATCCCTTATAATTTTAGTGAAATAACAGTAAGCGTAGTAATCGATTGTTTTATGGCACAATGCATTGCTTGTTTTTAACCGTGACTCTACTTTTAATTCCAAGTAACTTTGATGACGTAACCATTATGTCAACATTGTGGTAAGCTCACACAGCCGAAGTCAGTATTAAAAAAATGTTTAAAAAGCGGGCTGTTTGATCGCGGTCGGTCGCTATATACCAGCGACATAGTCCACATCGTTTCGAATTCCACCCTCGGGGATCTTCTTCAATGCCGCAAGAAGCCAACAAGGTCCAGTCTTCTGTCCGCAACTATAATCCTCACCTCCACAGAGAATCGGTTGAGATATATGTGCATCCGGGAAGTTAATGAATCGGCGTTGAAGCTGACTCTGGGATGTGTGGTTGTGCGTCGCAGAGACGTACCACAAAAAATCTGAGTTCCGACGGAAAAAAAGCAATCCAATACAGATCCCGACTGGACCATTAGCATTCATAACAATATGATTATGTTAATAATGTTGCCCCATTACAGAACGTTCTACATGTTTCTCGGCTATCCCAGCAGATTCCAGCTCTAGTATTTGTGTGCGCACGTGACACTTAACATGCCATGCTGTAACGTAATACGGAACATTCTCGTACATTCGATAGTGTTGTTCGACAAGCTTCTCAACTAGCCCAACGGCGCTAACGGTGTTTCTTCCAAGGGCGGTCTGAAGTATCCTCTAGAATTTTCAAATGCTTTTAAGGACGCATATTATGGAACCCTGCGAACTATAAATAGCCCACACCTGCCACTTAGTTTCAGTTTGTTGTCGAGCGATTTAGACAGTGCGTCTCGATTGGTGTATTAATGAAAAGTAATATAGTGCGGAATTCTTTATAGTTGACATTATTATTTTTGTAGACAGATTAACTTGGATAATTGTACGAGTATAATATTGTTGATTATCTTGTTGATTACAAACTCTTTAATTGTGATAATTAAAGCTTTTTTTAGTGACTTCATTGGTGTATTGTATTTTGTTTCCCACTGTACAATACGTCGTAACAATATGTTTGTCTGGGTAATCCGAGATCCTAAATAAAAAAATACAATTGAACATGTACAATTTCCAGCTTTTAGATTAACACTAATGTTTTCGCTTTTCTTCTGATTTCCATACACTTAGTTTTACCCACAATTATTTTCAACATCCTCTTTTTCGCCTCATGGTTCCGTTTAACTAAACTCACTTCTAATCCTGATTTACTTCTGCTCACAGTAGTTGTGCCATCAGCGTAGGCGCACACCTGTGTTGTTTTAACTTCTGTGTCCCCAGCTGTATCTAATTACTGAATGGCTGCTTCCAAAACAGATTAAACAAGACAGTGCATGGTGCGATGGCATTAACGTGGCCCACACCAAAGGTAACAGTTAGGTATCTATCAACTCTAACTGTTGCCTGGATCTGAGCTGAGTATATTCTCAGAATCTTATGTACAAATATTTATAGGTTTGTTGAGATGAAATGCGTTTATATAACACTTTTGTAAACGGTAGATCGTCTTTCTACACGTTTGTCAAGTAGTTTAGCCATGCAGCGGGCACGTTCAAGGACCCGTAGTGTCCAGATTGTTCTAGCGCCTATAACTACGCAACTTACGCTCGCCATGCTGCCCAGAAAATAGATCACTCTAGAACCTCTGCGGGGTGTACGTAAGCGTCAGCGGCCGGCTTGAAAATTTAGTTTATTACTGGCGAACTTACAGTGCGGTTAATTACGAACCGATTACTGAGTTAATTAATGCAAAATTTTAATAAGGTGACATATAACATTTATCGGACAAATTTAGCTTGATTTATTGTATAAGAGTTCTTTGTTGTTGCTTTGTAACTGCTGTTAGTGTCTTTGTAATTGGTGACTTCATTGTTGGCAGTCATTTTGTTTCCACTGAACAACACGACGATCGTAACGACATTAAAAATAAAGCTTAGTTTACATCTGACAAGTAACCAGTCGAGACAGTACCACCCGAGTACTCAACGAATGTGAACGCTAAGTACAGTACTCGGACGAGTGAAATGACAGAGCTAGAGTGAATAGAAACCGTTTCTATTTTCTCGGGCGAGTGGAAACCCCGCACCACATACAGAAGTAGGCTCGTCGGCGTATTCGGCCTGTCCGAACAGTTTGTTCTCGCTGATTGCCGACTTCGACTTCAATTTAAAATGTAAAGTTTCATAATATTGTTACGACGATCTACTTGATCGTCGTAGGTACAGTGGAAAACAAAATACAATACACCAATTAAGTCACTAATCACCAGCTTTAATTTTCACAGTTAAACAGTTCGTAATTAACAACAGAGTCTCTTACAACAAATCAGATAACAATTGGTCACACGCAATAAAATGTCAACTAATATTAAAACACAATTGTATTACAATATAACGCCCGATTATAAAACACACCACTAATAACCATTTGAATGCACACAGTAATATCGCCAGGTAATAACTGAACCGCACTGTAATGTATCGCGACTATAACTGAACTGAATATCGTTGAGTACTGGTATTTATATCGCCCCAAATTACTAGATTATTCCATACTGCGTGTTAGCGCCAGTGTGTACGGCGTAATTAATTGCGGCCTTGACACAGTTCGCCCGGCTTCTGGCACAGTCTAGCAAATGCGTCGAGGGTCATGTACGCCACCGCCTTACATTCCGGATCCCTCTGGAACGTTCGATAAACACGTAGATTGTTCTGTGATGTCGTAATAATATTTTTCAAAGTGTGCACTTAAAACGGCATCAAAGTGGGTCGGTGCAACCACAGTTGCCTTCGTATAGGAGTACAAACCACATGAGTGCTTGTGGAACTTCAAATCAAAGTTTCATAAAAACAGGGTAATGCGTGACGTTGCTTATACTGTAATAGCATTGCAACTGCCATGAATATCGAGGGTTTCGAAGTTTGAGACTTCGAAAACACAATTAATAATTTACATTCTACGTATGTCCAAGAAATGGAGAAAACTGATGACTCAAAGGAGTCCGACACCGGGAGTTGACAGTAAATGGCATCTAAATGCAAGACTGCCACTCATTTTGTTTACGGCCTTGACTACGCACCTGAGTGAACTGTCTCAATATCTTGTACGCGTGTAGACTGATGCTCGGTCGAGTAGCATAGAGAGTGTCTTGGTCGAATGCTCGTCAGGTGTAGACTAGGCTTAAGGAACAGGCTCAGGCTTCCACCTTGTCTTCCTGCTATTTGCTTATATAACTATAAAGTTGAATGTTTTATAAATACAAAATGTCGCCATTAGGTGGCACCGTTAATGTAGTTTGACACCTGAGCTTGTTTCACACGGCGAAAACAATTTTATGAAGATAATTAAGGCACTCCAGTTGTATCCAAACACGCGGAGTGTGTTCCAAAATACAGATACCAAATAACACAAGAGTTTAATTTACGCACAGACACACACACTGTAGGCTAAGAGTATAGGCTGCACCAAATTAGACTAGCAGACCCTTGATGCAAGGTTTGTGTAGATGTGGTTGAAATGTCCCGTCTTTCAAGATGAACGTAGTGAAATAGAGAAGAAATGGAGTGAATTGGCCGGAGAAGACCCCAAGTCAGCGGTTGGAACGCAGTGAACTTCCAGATCTTCGCAAGTGTTGCCCGAAAAATTGAGAGAATAAAAGAGGGCAGAGGGTAAGGGAATCGTTACGAGTAAAAAGGGTTATGCCCCTCCCCCAATGTTACGGTGGGGCGGGGCAGTAAAGATGGTTGGTGGATCGACACTGTTTTTGGGCGTCTTGGCTTGGGACGACGTGTTAGGGAATAGCCCGGAGTCAGAAGCCTTGGACAATAAGTTTTCTCGACTTCCAAGTCTGAGGGGTGCTGATGGGTTCTGTGGGGCAACGATCCCAACCATCTGTAATAAGGTGATATTTAACATTTATTCGATAAATTTAGCTTGAATTATTGTACAAGAGTTCTTCGTTGTTGCTTTATAACTGCTGTTTGTGTCTTTGTAATTCCTGGCTTCATTGTTGGTAGTTATTCTGTTTCCACTGAACAATATGACGATCGGTGTGACCGTCGTAACGATATTAAGAATAAGAGACAGGCTTAGGCTTCCACATTGCCTTCCTGCTATTTGCTTAGTACTACGAAGTTGAATATATTAGAAATACAAAATGACGCCATTAGGTAGGATCGATAATGTAATCTGCAGCTTAGCTTGTTTCAGACGGCGAATACAATTTTATGAAGATAATTAAGGCACTCCTGTTATATCCAAACACGCGGAGTGTGTTCCAGAATACACATACCAAACAACACAAGAGCTTAATTTACACACATACAGTGTAGGTCAGCGTATAATTCACTGTCTAAATCGCGCGGCGCGGTGCCCTCACAAATTCGTTTGCCTACACTGAATACAAATTCCAAACAAACAAATTGCCTCCCCAGTGTTAGCAAATAATTTGTGCGTTCAATTTATTTCCTTGCGGGCCTGTGCTGTGCTGTGCTCACTTCTGTCTGTCTGTCTTCTGCTACTATTGTTGCTTCTATATTATAGACCTGACTTGGACTGGATTGTGTATCGGACACACGCCCATGTGTTCCACGTATAATTTAATTGCACAAGTTTATTATCACGTTTTGCGTAATAAAAATTTTAAGTCTAAGGTTTTATTTAATGTTTTTGGTGATTATCGTAATATTTCTGCGTAATATAAACAAAATTTATGCAAATTTTGTAATATTTTCACTGCCTATATA
Organism: Magicicada septendecula; assembly: GCA_034769895.1. Classification (NCBI taxonomy): domain Eukaryota; kingdom Metazoa; phylum Arthropoda; class Insecta; order Hemiptera; family Cicadidae; genus Magicicada; species Magicicada septendecula. The sequence continues at coordinate 290,800,732 of CM068373.1, read as the reverse complement.
ATTCATTGTAAATAACAAAGAAATCATTCAAGTGAGCTGAGATTCCCGTCTCTTAAGCCGTTAATTTGCATTCAGGCATTAGAATGGAGGTGATGCTTCATTCTCTTGTCACCCAGTTAAATCCTACCAGTAGACAGTCATGCCGCCGGAGACTCTTTTAACAAACTAATTTTTCTACATCCATTACGTTCAATGCTTGCTCTAGCATAATCTGACCAAGTAGTTGTGTTTAATAATTACTTAATAATGAATTTCCAACAAAAATTGTAATTTATTTGATTTTTGTTTATTTGCACAGACATACAGTAGAAAGATATTAACATCTTTACTCTCAGTCTGTATTCAATCGACACTTCAAGGTCAAGGTCAAGCTTCTCCCACTTCCTGACATCGCCAACCCCGCCCACGAAGCTGCTACTGTACACACTTACGTATGACTCATGACTGCACATATTATTGTGCTCTTGTCAACACATTTATGAGACTAATTTACTCGCGGTGCATAGAAAAATATAGTTCTGTGTTATATTTTCTTATTTTAGTCCTCTTTAATTGTTAATTTTTAAAACGGTTTAAGACAAATATCCGTTTATTAGAGGTCAATAAAAAATTAGTTTTCACTACAAACAATTATACTATGAACATCTTACGGATAAATCCTCTATTCGGATTCCTTCGATCGTAATTGTTTGTCGCTTGACGTTTTGATCCCTGGAATGTGGGATCGTCCTCTCAAGGGAAACAACATAAAACATTACTAAAGCTATTAGGAATATATACATAACTACGGTAAGGAAAAACCTTTCCTTAACAATTAAAGTTATACGCACATTAGGCACAGCATATAAAAATAGTAATATAAGACTAAACTACAAAATAATGTAAAATAAAATGAATCTTTCTTACCTGTGAATGGCGGTTGGCGGTTGAAAGACCTTCTTAACAACGTATCAATATCGGACACGTGTACACAACGTGATAACGGTCACGTCACTTGACTTGATATCAAGGGTTACACGGAAACTTTTAAACTGTAAATAAAAATGTAACACAAGAATTACATTCTGCTGAATTATAAAGGAATAACATTTTCAATTGAAATACATTATGGATTTCTATACTATGGTCTAATTACCACGCAAATAAAATCTAAAAGTCCTAAACAAATTTTAAATAGGAACAACATATAACACAAAACTATCACAAAAATAGCAATAAAGATCACTTAATAAAATTGTTCCAAAATAAGGAATCGTTCTAAAAATAAGGAATTCTGTCCAAATGCAACAAAGTGTACGAAGACAAGTTAGAAAAATCAATAACCCCTTGAGTTTAAGGGGGTGGTGTTTAGGGAGAAATTTGGTGAGAATTATAGAGTCCTTATCAGAATAGTTGAATATACTTGAATAGTTGAATAGTTGATTGCTGAACCGGAAAGAATTTTTTCACCTCACATTACCGTATAGGATCTTGTTTTCTTTTCTTGTAACAAGTTGCTCTGCATAAAGGACAATGAATCGTTTATGATTGATCAATAACCTCACTCTGCCGTCGAGGACAGAATCTGAGTCTCCTGGAATAAGTTGGTATGACCTTCATGTGACACCGCACGCCACGCTTCGCTACAGATGACGTCTGCGGTCGGCCCAGGCTTACAACACTGTGCTGCAACTCGCATGATAACTATGCGCTTTGTGCTGCCGTTATAGATAAACTAATGTTATAGTATTGTTACGCCATTACACAACATTCTACGTGTTTTTCGGTTATTCCAGTGGAGCCCGGTTGTAATGTGTGTGTGTGCGTACAGATTCCTGCTATTTTGAGATGAAGGACAATTACGTGACACTTGTCACGCGTCCGCAGCCGAGGCTATTCAAGACCATACCGGTTCGCGCGCGCTGTGTTCAAAGCCGCAATCAATTACGCTCTGGTGTTTTCTAGTAGACGCGTATTATGGAATATTCTGGAATTTCAGCGGGGTATAAATACAATACTTTAGCGACGCTTAGTTTCAATTTAATTGGCGGCGAAGTGTTATGTGTTTTATAATTGTGCGGGAATCTATTAGTTGACATGATTGCGTGTGGATAAATTCATTTGAATTATTGCACGATTATAATATTGTTGAATAACTTGTTGATTATAAACTGTTAATTGTGATAATTAGAACTAACTGGTTATTAGTGACTTAATTGGTGTTTTTTATTTTGTTTTCCACTGTTTACCATACGACGATCAGTGAGACCGTCGTAACAATATAATTGGTGAATAGAACTATTCTCTCGATATCGGTTTTCAATCATTAATTGTTTTTTATTTTAATCAAACCACTTAAATAAATAAAAAATATAATGAAAAATGCCTTTTTATTACACTATTATTACTTAAAACATTTAATGTAACATCTGAAATATTGACACTTTAAGTATGTAGCAGTAACAAAATGAACTGAATTGGACTTTGAAAAGGTTAAAAGGAATAATTTGCAGGTTAAATACCTTTAAATTTCTCCGTTCATAATCAAAGTACATAGAATTTATTGCACTGGATATACAGACGATAACCAAAACAGCTTTGGGTTTGTTTAGGCATGCTATAAAGGGCGTCTGCGTACGTACGTGGGTTATTCTCAGCGGAATTAACTGACCCCTGTGAACAGAACTGAGAAAGTATTTTACCGTCTTAAGGTCACGTCTCACGGGTAATCATGTACCGCCTACAATACAGCGCTTTGTAGAAACTGACGTAATACTGTCTAGGGTACACAATACTGTTGTGTGTAACGTCGCGTGGATTGTGATGTCGAAACAGTAGAAATGTATTACTGAGCACCAGAGAAATAGATACTCACAAGTTGTATTAACGGTATCCTTAAGCAAAGTCACTCGTACAGTAATAGTTGTTCTTACTGAACGAGTTCTTAGTTTATTCTCGACCGTCTGCCATTTGTCTGTCTGTAAATCTGTTTGGGGTATGTCTTGCAATAACTTTTGAATGCAGCAGCCGATCTTTGTTAAACTTAGAAAAGGTTTTCCATACATTTACACTCCTGTTGATTTTGAGATTCATCCCCCAAACAATATGGGGTGGGGTAATGATGTAAGAGGACACTATTGTTAAAAAATCGTAAATATCCAAGTGGGATATCAAATTGAAGGAAGGTTTAACTAAAATACAAATTTAGTTTCATTTTTGAAAATTTTATAACTTTGCGACATAAAAGGCTAAAAAGTGGTCAAACATTTTTATAAGATTGCAAAAAATATTGTGGCACATAAAATTAAAGCAAATTTTAAATAAATTCTGAATGTAGTGTTTATTTTCAGAAATTTCAAAATTTAGGGGCACCAGGGACCAAAAAGTGGAGATAAAATTTGTAAATCGCAAATTCCACGTGCGATATTAAATAAAACAGAATTTTAACCAAAATACAACTATAGGGTTCAGTTTTGGAATGTACAAATATTTTGGCCATAGGGAACAAAACTGGTATCAACATTTTGAAAATTAAAGAAATTCTTCCGGGTGCCAGTCTAAAGGGTATTTTAACACAATCCCGATTAGTCGGAATTTTTATCATTTTTCTGTGTGATTACTCTGCAATTGTTATTTTAGAAAACAAAAAATCGTACCGTAATCAGGGATTTTGTAATCTTTATGAAATTGGAAAATTATTTAGTATCAAAATTTATCCAATAATAAATGTACTTCGCTGAAAATAGTAAGAGAGTTCTGCAGCTCAGGGAGTATAAAAGTTATACAGTTGACCAATACGCGTTATCACAACTCGTAATGAAAGTCATTAACTAGAATAAATTACCTTAGTCAACAACGCAAGTAAACAACCAAACACCTGATATATGAAAGTAAACATAATCAAATCAATTTATTGACTTGTTAGGGGACTACTAGCACTAAAATGCAGCACGTTATAATGTACACATATTATTTTATTAGAACAATTATTATTAATATTAAGTAACTGTTATCAAGTTTATTATAGTAAACATTATTATTGATTATTATTAATCAAATTTGATGCTTTTGAGGTTAACAATTTCAGCCAGGAGTACTCGTGTTTGAGATGTATCAGCGTTTTTAAGAATTTTATTACTTTCAGAAAAATGTTTTATAAATAAATTGGTAAATTACCTAAGATCTGTCGTGTGACTTCTTTTTTATTATAAAATGACGCGTTTCGGAACATATGTTCCATCTTCAGATTAATTCACCCAGTTGAGGTCGTTAAATGTTAAAATCACATTACTTTTTGTGACCAATAATGTTTTGCTTCCGTAATTCCTATTCTTCAGGGTCACCATCATAACATAAGCGGGTAAGTTAGAATATTAAAATCCGGGACATGTCGTCGTCCCGACAGTCTTTGATTAGAGCACCGGGGCAAGCCTTTACGATGCTGAAAGAGTTCCGGATTTTTCAGACTTTTGGTCACACTAGCAAACGTCTTCGCACCGAAGCTACAAAATATTATTTAAGTTAATTTAAACAAGGGGTTAATAAGATCTAAATGTACCGTAATGTCCATAAAAGAGACAGAGGTACAAATGTAAAAAGGGGGAGAGGGGCAGAGAGAGAAAGAGAGAAAGAGAGAAAGAGAGAGAGAGAGAGAGAGAGAGAGAGAGAGAGAGAGAGAGAGAGAGAGAGAGAGAGAGAGAGAGAGAGAGAGAGACAGACAGAGACAGAGGCAGAGGAAGCGAGAGAGTGTGTTAGAGTTTTTCTGAATAATATGGTAAATAAGTCCAACTTTAACAAATTCGGTTGATGTATTCCTTTGCGAGACAGATAACTGAAATGGCTACAAATTATAGTTTCAAGTTCATGCATTACAAATACGGACGGTATCACACATATTAAGTTCACAAGCAGCAAAAGTAAAACAAACTGAAGTCGTATACAGTAAAGCGAGTACAGATGGCTGGCGGCGCGTACATACATACGTTTATGAGCAGACTTAATGAAAACTGTAGTTGAGCGAAGCGTAGAAACTCATTTGGTAGCTTGCGTGCCCTCCAGGTAGGGGAATTTAATGTTGTATAACGACTCTTACTTGTGTTTCATGATTCCAGTATTTATATGATGGGGTCTACATAACCATTTAATTTAAATTGAGCCTCATCACTTCGATGATTCTAGATATGGCCTCATCTTTACAAAGAAACAAGACTTCAGACGAGAGAGTTATCGAATAGCTCATATTCCCTTATGCAGAGTGTTTCACTGTTTTCCTTAAGAAACACTGTTTTCCTTCTTCTTTCTAATCTCATTTTGGCGTCAAACGTCGAGTCCCTTGTACCACTTTCGGCACTGTACCTTTATCCGTTCCTGCAGTCATTTTCAATATTTCGATTATGAGATTGTTTGCGTTCAATCTTTAGTAAATATCGCACATAGTTTTATGTAGGTGAAAGAATTATAAAAATTTTAATTTTGTATGTTGAAAAATAGTTGGCTGCCAAATGTAATTGGTGTTCTTATCATTTTTTAATGAAAAATGATTGTAGCAGTAATATATCACAGTTGCGTACATATGACGCCAAAAGTTGATGTTGTTAGGTTCAATGAAAAATGAAATTACACATGGAAACGATACGTGTGTAATGTAAAACTTGTTTTTTATGGCGGAAACTACAAAAAAACCCAACTTGCCTGTTACTATACATGTCACTTTTTTGTGGCAGAAGTCGTCTTTTTCGGTTATATTCGTTTTCCAACAAGTATTCGTTTTGTGGTTAACCAAAAAGGAACGTCCATTATATACAATATGTAGAGCGTATGTTGTCATTCCTTAATACATCTTTTTTTCAGTTTACATTCGCTGTTGTAGTTTTCTTAATTTGTCAACTCGAAAACGTTAGATTCTTTATTTCAAGTATTAATGTGTTATAAGCATTGCATATACAAATTAAGCGTTATGTTTTCCTCAACCATGGGTTTTATTTATTTCAGCAGTAAACTACAAACCAAAATACGTTGTCACCTAACCTCACAAAAAAAAAACAAAAAAAAACGTATTTTCGCTTTGCATTAAGTAATAGAACAATTTACAATTCGTACACTTCTTCTTTTCCACATCGTAATATATCGATAAAATTGCATATTGCAAATATTGAAAATATACTGCAGGAACGTAAAAAGGTACAGTTCTCCATTTTCGATACTCACTTCTATCCTGGGGAAACGTTTTACCTCTATGGGGAGACGCTTCCTACCTCCCTTCTGTTTGCTTATCCATCCATTTATTGCCATTTTATCTACAGCTATTGCTGTATTTCCCATTATGAACACCAGAGGCCTCTGTTGCACCAATAAACACGTTGTAAGCCTCTTTGCCATCAACTGTGTTTTTTTTTAATGATCTACTGAGTCCGTTTCCGTCATCTAGGTAGACTTATGTTTTGGGTTGTTCGAGTTTTGTCATGTACAAGTCTCGGGCTGTTCTGGGGACTGACCCCCCCCCTTCAGCCGGTTTGTTTAATGATAATAGACGTTACACGCCAGTGCTGCCCTGTGGCAGAAAAAAAGGTAGATGCACTTGGTATAAAGAATGTAGGTGTGGTTGTTGTGTGTGTGTCTGTGTTAAGATAGTTTATAGGTAGAACCCAGTGCAGCACTTTATTGAGTCGACGACCGTCAGGTATCCTTCTACGTAGTCGTACCATACAAAGCGCTGTGGTGTCTAATATTGTCTTGTCAGCAATATTGCAGTTGCCTCCTAACATTCTAATTTCTAATGCACTGGAACTTGGACGCCCTACAAGACCTTCTGTAGAAGTCAATTTCTAGTGGTTGGACCCTTCGGTATTTTCTCTGATTTATCTTCCAAACTGTTTCAGAGTCAAAGGGACTTTTTATTATAACAGAGTAAATCCTCTTTTTGGTTTTGTGGATTGTTTTCCCACTCTAGAGCAAGGACAGAGATAAAGCAATATTTGTTACTCTGTCTTATTGGCTGCTTCACCTTCAGTAATCAGCTGTTCAGTTTTTTAAACAATTTTATCAAAGCCCCAACATTTATGTTCTTTTAATGGAATTTTTACTGTTGGAGTTGTGAGTTGTTGATTCAGTTGTTGATACCAACAATTATGATACAGATCATAAATTTATGTTATAAATTATACGGACGTATTATAACCACAAGACTGCAAAACATAGCAGAAACTCTTTTAAAGGAAGAACAGCATGGATTTAGGATAGGACGCTCTTGCATAGTCTGCATATTTACAATACAACAAGTGATAGAAAAACGACGTGGAAAGAATTTAGAAACACATATTACCTCTATCGATTTCAACAAAGCTTTTGATAGAGTGATCAGACCGAAGTTATGGGACATACTTGAAAATAAAGTTATACCACAATACCTAGTTCAGGCAATAAAGAGTTCATGTAGACACATCGCGGTAATCATAGTTTCTAGCACAGCAGAAAATTTCAACAAGGCGTTTCGCACAATAATATCTAAAAGTGCACGGAAAATGCATAAGACAGCTTTGTGATAAGGTTATCCGTCGTAGACTGGTTGAGTAACTTCCCTTTACTGATTTGTATAGACGGTATGATAGCGTTCCATTGTGAAAGGACTGGCCCGTATGAGTTACGGGAGGCACAAACATCAGTGCTGTTGAATGTAGGAATAAGGTGTCCCAGTAACAAAACGTCTAAGGCAAGGGTGTTCCCCCCCCAGCACTTAATACCCTAAGAAGGTGGGTAACATGCGTGGCTACCTAACGATTTGAACGCATTATGTGGACAGCAAGATAACGCAACGTTCGCGCACGATCTGGATGTTTTGTACTTTCCTAACGGCCGTGCTGTGCGCTCGCCGTAAGTGTATCTCACACACACACGAACACACACACACACATCGTACTTTTGCGACTCCATTAAGTGATTTCATTCATTAACGAACAGTGTCGCCAACACTTCTATACTATTCAGTTGTCAACAGTTTGCCTGTAGTGCGCTGTTTAGTAAGTGCATATGGGAAAACAAAACAACACTTTTTTACTTAACAATGTGTGCCTTTGTATGTGTTTATAATTGCATTTCGCAAATAGGTCAGTACTGTTACGAGGGTTTAACTAATCGTCGTATGGTACAATGGAAAACAAAATACAAGACACCACAATTAAACAATTTGTAATCAACAAGATGTCTCATAGAACAATCAAATAAAAATTGTTCACACGCAATAAAAATGTCAATTAATATAAAACACAATTATACAACATATAACACTTCGCTACAGTACTTCGAAGCGCACAGTGTAAATCACCAGACAATAACTGGTTAAGCGTCGCTGAAGACTTGTATTTATACCCCGCTGAGATACCAGAATATTCCATACTACTCGTCAAGAACTCGTACTAGAAAACACCAGAATGTAATTGATTGGGACCTTGATACAGTGCGTGAGGCCGGCGAATCTGGAATAGACTGGCTAACGCATGTTGAGATCACGTACGCACAATTACAGACGGATTTCACTGGAATAGCCGAGAAACACGTAGCTGTAATAGTGTGACACCTTTTCCGCGTTACATCACAGTATTTTTTTGTATATCATAGAGCAAAACAGAATTCATGGTCTAAAATTCGGTACAGAATAATATTTAAACGATACACAATAATACAAATTAAGCTCTCACGGGACAGAGCAATTAATGCTTTCACACGTAGGACTGCCGTTTATGCACACAGGATATACGGTACACGCGGGCCTCACTTGCAAAACTACACACACAAAACGTGTAACTTCAGTAAATATTTAAATATTTTTGAATGCAATTGAACAAGCGCAGAGTTCATATATCTTGGCTCCCAGATAAACACACTAACGACATCAACACTGAAATAAGAAGAAGAATATATCTCGCAAATGAAACATATTATGGATTAAAAAAGCACTTGACATCTAGCTTCGTTTCAAGAAGCACGAAATACAAAATCTACAAAACACTTAGTGAGAGACTTCTAGGTTGCTGTGAAAGATAGATTCTAAGAACAATATTTAGAGGAGTACAAGAAAATGGAATGTGGCGCAGGCGCTATAATTATGAACTATGTCCTCTGTACAAATAACCGAACATTGTCAGAATAATGAAAATACACAGGCTAAGGTGGGTTGGACACATAGAGAGAATGGAGGAAGGACAGCGTGCAAAACATATTTTCTTGCAGAAACCATTGGATAGTAGAAAAACGGGAAAGGCCCCGAAGTAGATTCAAAGACCAAATAGAGGAGGACCTCGGAAAGTTGAACATAAGAAACTGGAAACCCACGGCACGCAATAGGGAGGAATGGAATCGACTCTTGGAGCATCTACCCATCAAGTGTTGTAGAGTCACGGCTGATGATGAATTGAACAAGCGCAGAGGATTCTCAGTTTTGACTTGAAACTGAGATTTTCGTTTATCTTTATAAGCATGTGATTGCATATAAGGACACTGTGTGAATAAGTAGAGATTGCAGGTCTGAACATTATAAATAATTTGATAAGAAATATTGTTAAAAATGTTAGTTCTCAGTATTTTCAGGCTTGTAAAACAACTTTAAGTGTTGTAAAATGATGCGTAAGGATTCTTAGCCGCGTGTGTAGTGCGCGTGTGCGAGGGTACAAGATTATTTTATGGGATATTAAAAGAACACGTTAATTTAAATAACTTTCATGATATGGTAAATGTTTATATAGAAATTGTATCACAGTGCTTGTAATGAAAAGATCTAAGTGATGACAATAGTTAATTTAAAAATCATTAACTAAATGTATGCATATTTTAAATAAAAAGTTTTATGGCCATACTTTTAATCGTAAAAATTATCAGGTTTTTTTTAACAAGAATTCGGAAGCCTGTTCGGAAGCCTTATAAGACAAGAAGGTTTATTATCTGTAACAAAATCTTAAGTAGTGGTTACCGAAAAACAAACCAAATTAAGGGAGTTTTGATCTGAACTCTTAACTGGAATTTTAAAGCTCTAATTGGTCAATGTAGAATTTAAATAGGGGAATTACAATCCTATCATGAAAAGGTCAGCTTATTTTGGCCAAGAATTTTTTATGCTTGCAACAAAATTATCTAAAGTTTACAAATAATACTTTTAAATTGTACATATAATTAAAAAAATTCCTCGTAATAATAGAGGCTATAATTTTGTTCAAGCCCCATCTCAACGGTTAATTAATAACGGTTTTATAATGCTTTTAGTACTTAACTTTTGCTAGAGTAAGGAACGCGGGCACTCGACTATCGTAACTGTCACACATCCAATAATGACCCACACTATCACATATCGTACTACCTAGTTGCACTTACAGTAATGTATTTTTAAACTTGAGCGATAAAGTTCATTACGAACTCTACACACAGAGCTCTACGTGGAACTCTACAAATTTCATGTATTTTTTAATTCATTATGTGATTTATTTCAAGGACATATGCATCCTGTAGACGTATACATACATGTATGAAACAAGATTTTTTTAAAGGGAGAACAAAATTATATCACTATACGCATAAGCCAGATAATAAACAAGAAAACAATACTACAGAGACAATACGCACAAAAGAGGCACATGGGAAACAGATTGGACACCAAGCTGACTTTTTGGTGGAATACAAGTCCTCATCTGAGAAGACTGAGGGGGTCATTTCTGTCATCAGAAGACTTATGGCAAATATTGGAGGCCCAATGTCTAGCAACTAAAACTACTTTGTCTGTTGTACATTCCATCCTCTTGTATGGTTCTGCGGTTTGGGCTGATATGCTCAAGCAAAAGAAGAAAAGGCGGAGTTACAAAGAAGAAGAGCTCGTGCTTGTACCAAAGTACTGAACTGTCTCCGAGCTTGCCGAGTGAGTAATACTCATCAAACTCTTGGCAAAAGGTAAGAAATGGATGGACATGAGAAATGCAGAAGTGGACAAGGAGGCAGTGACACTTCATGCCAAAGAGATCACAGTGATCTGGTAGCAACATCAGTCCAAAAACCATAGTAAGCATGATGCTCGTGATAAAAGATCAATAGAACCATGATAACGCTTATGTTGATGGTGTTCTCAAAGGAGAGAGCATAATGACATCCTAAACTAAAGCAAAGTAGAAGAAGTAGGAGTTCTGTTGTTAAAATTCCTTCCCGGGCTGTTTGGCCGTGGTCTATTTTTTTCTAAAATATCGGTATGGAGAACCATACATGACTTCCATATTCTAAGATTTATATTTAAAATCATTTTCGAAATGAAATATTACCATAGAAACTACTTCTTTCTACTTACTGCTTCAGCATTAACCACAGTACTGTGGTCACTAACATATACCACCTCACGTTATCGCACTCGAATTTCACTGATGATGGAAGTCGATGGCATTGCCGAAACGTCTGGTTTTGTAGAAAACATTGGACTACGGCCAAATATCCCGCGAAGGAATTTTAACAAAAACTACTTCTTTGTTGCCGATAACGTTATACACATATATATCAGTGGCGAAGTTACATGGAGGCAATTGAGGCAATGCCTACCCTAAAAAATTCTGTAGAATAAAAATTATAAATACGTATGAACTACATAACGTAAAGATTATACATTGTTACTGCGACTGTCAAATTTATTAAACCGAAACGTGCTTTATTGAGCGACCGCTAGATGGTGACAGGTGAGATTCGGCATAGTTTGTTTAAAGCGAATGAGGCAACCTGAACTTGCCTCAGCGTTTTTTGTATACATCATATGTAAGCAATGTAGTGGTGTGATAGGGAAGTGTAGGGAGGGGGGATTGTCCCGCGCTGTACACATAGAGCGTTGAGGCATGCCTCAGTTCTGTGGTCCAAACAGTTAAGTTAAAGCGCCTGTGTTGTTTCTAAGTGTTTATTTTATGCGGTTATTAAAAGTGTCACTGTTATTCCGCTGAACTAACAGATGATCAAGATTGTTATTTGAATTATTTGTAACATTAAACATATATATAGAAACTAATCAAGTTTAAACATTTGAAGTTCAATCAGTTGTATTATTGTGTATGACTAATACAAGGATTGTTCAATAGAAACACGTATAGAGCCGTAAAGCATTTTTTATTCAACGATTTTAAAAGAAGTCTCCAATAACATTAAGACATGAGTTCCACTGTTGCGCTAACCTGTAGATTCCCTGCTAGTAAAATTCTTACGGCTGTTTGTGGAACCATTCGGTTACAGCAAACTCTACCTCAGCGTCCGATTTGAACCACCGTCCTTTTAGTGATTCCTTAAACAAAATTTAAGATAAGATTTTTGCCTACCCATTCATTAACTACTAGCTTCGCCAGTAAGCAAATTGATGTCCATTTTTTCGGCTTGCATGCGTTATGTTGGTGTGGGTTTCGGCACTTTCCATTTAAAAAGCGTGCAAACGTAAGAAAATAAACATGAGTGAAGCCAGAAATAACGTGAATTGTGTGTGTGTGTGTGTGTGTCTGTCTTACCTGCCTTTTTATTGCTGTATTAAATGAAAAATATTATATTACATTAAAATGAAAAAATTATAATTTTATTGCCTGGCAACAAAATTATTTTATTTTCAACAATTACCTTTGTTTGATAAAGTTTAAATGAATTTTCAAGTACTTTACTCTTGTTAAAACGTAAAAGGTTGCAGGTAAACTACCCCTTCCCCTTAACCGATCTTCACCAAAATCTAAAGGCCTTGAGTCCTCTACAATTCACTGACGTATGCAGAAAATTATTTGATTCTGTTTGAATTTGCGGCTGTTATCGTTTGCCATAGAAAATACCCTTGTTAAAAAAACGTTGCTGGTAAACTACCCCTTTCCCTTAACCGATCTTCACCAAAAACAATAGGTCGTGAGTACTCTACAAATCAGGGCTGTATGCAAAAAATTATTTGATTCTGTTTGAATTTGCGGCAGTTATCGTTTGCCATTGAAAAAAATCTACAGACACACAGACACACAGACAGATAGACAGACAGACACACACACAGATACTTTTCGGAAAACGACTTTTTTTCATGTTTTGAGTGTAGTAGAATCAGAATTTGCAATAATCTCGAACACGATTTTTTTTGCCATCACCATACTTCCATTCCTTAAGGAATATGGAAGTAAAAAACAGACGTTTTGGAAGTGTTATTGACTGCCATCATCAGTGTAAAATCGAGTTACGCTAACGTGATGTTGTATAACTTAGTGCCATTGAACCTTGACCACAGTACTATGGTCACTACGTATATCATCTCACGTTAGCGTAACTCGATTTTACACTGATGATGGCAGTCGATGGCACTGCCGAAACGTCTGTTTTTGTAGAAAACAATGGACCGCGGCCAAACAGCCCGGGAAGGAATTTTAACATTGACTCCGGCCGTGTAAGCCTACGAAGTACGTTAAGTAGGAGTTCTCTTGAGCAGTAAGCTTTCTAAGAAGTTTCGAAAAACGTAAGTTCGAATTAATTTTAATTGGTAACTTTTATTTATTGAGTGTTTTCAAATTTTCGGCAATTAAGTTCTTCAAAAATATATATTCTCATAATCTATAATTTTCTCCTCACTGACCATGGGAGACAAAAGTCTCAGTATTAGAATCAACCGTCTCAATACAACACGTAAAAACTAGAGCGTGCAGCGTCAAAGAGCTTGTGGTAATTAGAAACGTATTATTGCGTGACGGAAGGATGACAGCGACCTACTCCGTCGCAGGTTAGCCTGTCGAAAAATGAAACAAAGGAAATGCTCTTATTTGTTTTTTCCTTTGGAGCTTAATGAAAAATTTTAATCAGACGAAAGTCTGTTTTGTGGTGTTTTGTAAGAAGCTATGTTGCCGCAATATTGGCGACGTTAATTGCAAAGTTTGAAGGAATTTCTAGAACGTAAGAATCTAACTCAACTTAAATATCCTTTCCGTACAATGTTATTAATTAATTGTGGCAGTAAATATTAGTTTTTGAATAATTAGTATATATTAGATTATTGTATACGAGGGGAATATTTAAATATTTTGCAAGGTAGAAACTTTTAATTTTATATTTGTAAAATTACGCCTTTAAATTTATAATAATATTATTTTTAATGTATATTTTAATTTACGTAAGAATCAAATCGTGGCGCAAAAATACCACATTAACTTCAGCCAATGTAACAAAGAATTATGTACTAAACGTTTTAATAGAAACGTGTTATGTATTCATGTTACAATAATTTATTGTATATTATAACATGTACATTAATTTATTACGAATGTAGCTGTAGTAATTTTTTTAGTGTTCAAGATACTGTTACGACGGTCACATCGATCGTCGTATTGTACAGTGGAAACATACACCAATGAAGTCACTAATTATAAACATTAATTAGAAACAAACAACAGTTAGAAATCAACAAAGTCACTCTTATGTAACGAGTCAAGTTAGTTTTGTCCAACCCACAACAATAAATGCCCCTTTGCACAGTTTTGCACTAATTAACACTACAATCACTTTCCGCTTAACCGCACTTGTAAAATCGCCAGGTGTAATTGAACTCAACCGACCTCTTGATGCTTATATTTATACTTTGTTGAGATTTTGGAATAATCCTTCATTTTCCAGGCGGCATTCTTCTTCTGATAGTTCCTATCCGTTTGGATGTTGGATATCATAAAGACTACTTTAACTTTCTGTATTTCTGCACGGAATAAGTCAGTTGTATTCATGCCAAACCAAGTCCTTAAATTTTTCAGCCATGATATTCTCGGTCGCCCAACTCCTCTCCTTCCAAGTACTTTTCCCCGTGGTATGGACTACAATAAGTAAAATCTCTGTTCATTTCTCATGAAATGTCCCAGATACTGAAGCTTTCTTATCTGCATCTAAGAAGAAAGATGAACTGGCAAGCGGTAGGGCACCTAATTGTCCTGGTGTTGAGAAATCGGCCCCGAAGGCGGATGAACTAGTTACTAGTCAACGACATTGATTGGGATGTAGAGGGCAACGAGAAACCACTACATTAAAGATCGTTTAGATATCTCTAGTAATATCATCATGGCTATGTTTCAGGCGACATGCAGAGGATAGAGACAGGTTCTAGAACAATCTGGAGACTAGATGATAGTGCGACCTTGAACAGCGGTAGACTAGTGGAGAAACGTGTGGAAAAGCGAGCTCGGATTATCCAAAGGGTTACGTAATTGTATTTCATCTGAACCTAGGAGTATGGCTCTAAGTTTTACAATTGTTATTGTACCAACAAGAAAACAAAAAATCTATTAAGGGGAACTAAACACAATTACATATTCAGCCACGGTGATGACAGAACGCTAATACAGTATACAAGCACTTGGATAAACGGCCGCTAGGGGCGCTGTCAGTCCCTATGCTGTAAACACGTTACACTGGCCAACGATCCACAGGAAGCAAATCGCTGTCCACGCGTTGTGTTGGTGTGGGTTTCGGCACTTTCGATTTAAAAAAACGTGCAAACGTAAGAAAATAAAAACGAGTGAGGCCAGAAATAACGGGAATTGTGTGTGTGTCCTGCCTGCCTTCTTAATGCGGTAATCACAATAATAAAACTTCGGAAAAGTAAACATTACATAATTGAGATATGCTTGCCTGCCAGGAACGACATATTTTCACTCATATATGATTTAAATTGAAATGAAAAAATATAAGTTTATTGCCTGGAAACAAACTTATTTTATGTTTAACTATTACAATTGTCTGGAAAAGTTTAAATGAATTTTCAAGTACTTTACTCTTTTTAAAACATAAAACGTTTCAGGTAAACTACCCCTTCCCCTTAACCGATCTTTACCAAAATCAATAGACCTTGAGTCCTCTACAATGCAGACCTGTATGCAAAAAATTATTTGATTCCGTTTGAATTTGCGGCAGTTATTGTTTTCCATAGAAAAAATTCTACACATAGACACACAGACACACACACAGACACTTTTCGAAAAATGACTTTTTTCATGTTTTGAGGGTAGTACAATAAGAATCAGCCCTTATCTAGAACACGATTTTTTTCGCCATCACCATACTTCCATTTCCTTATCGAACATGGAAGTAGAATTTCAATAAAATATTAACAATTGATATCGTCCCATGCTATGTAACTACGGACACGTAAAGAAAATAATTTTGTTGTTTCCAGAAATTCACAGATAACAAATACCGGGCGGTATTCGCTTTCTTCCGCGTTGTTTAAATAAAACATAATTTAATTCTTAATTTTTAAAATATTTACAACTATGTACAATAAGTATTTTGATTATCTTTCTCTACGTTTTTACCAAAAGCATGCTGATATATTTGATTTCGTTCTGAGTGCACATATTAAAAAAAAATTTATAATTAATTAGAACATGGAAGTTATGTATTGTTCTGCATACCGATTTTTAAGTTTATATCGCGTTTTGTATAAGAGCCTGTTTATTAATGTTTTGTCATCCATTTGGCTGTCTTTGTGTACGGCTAAGGCTGTCTTTAATTCTGTTTAATTAATTTCGATAATCTTTCTCTTTTAGCATTGGCCTTACGTGTCCATACGAAGACATCAGTGTCCATTGTCTCCGCTTCATTATAGTATATATAAATTACGTTTTGTCGAAATCAAACTGAAGTATTATTACATCACAGTGTACACAAGGTCCACAAGGGGCACAAACACTTTATTAAAGCCGGAAGTCGGAAAAGGAAAATGGCAGGAAGCGGAAACAGATTTCCCACCGGATGTTGTGGTCTCGTTTGGTCGTAATTACAGTGGTTTGTTGGGGTGAAGGTGAATGATGTTGTAATCTGCTTGGAACCTAACGTATTGCTGGCAAAGTGTGACCTGCGTACCGTACGTTTGGTAAATAATACAAGATTGTCTGCACTGAACACATCCCAGCAGCTGAGTCCCCTCAAGCTAAAGTGTCACGCGGCCAAAATCTCTTGCGCCACAAACATTTCTCAGAAATTAATTAATTGTCCAGCGAACGTTGCCAATAAATCGTCCGCTATACAGTAGTTTTCAAAAGCCATCATTAACTTGGAAACTGTCTGTGTCAGCCTATACCTCGACTGTTATGAACAGTTCTACTCATTTCAGAATTAGATATGTTATCTTCGTTTCCCTAATGTCGGAGTGTATGTGCAGAATACACAAACATAGTTCCATCTCACTTTTTGAATCACTTTTGAATCAAATGACAATTAGTTATTTATGTTTAATTAGTTTACTGCTATCGAGTAATAATAATCATGTAACACTGATGCATATGTGATAAGAGAATATTGAAGCAACTATGAGAAATAAAATAAAATATAAATACTGGCCATTTAAAATTTTACATTGAAAAACATTCCATTAATTAATTTTGATAACTTATTTAGACTATTTAATGGTTTCTTAAATAGTTACACTGAAATACTCGAGACTTACTTTTTTAATTTGTTCAACCATCGTTACAACTTTAGCCTGTTCAACGATTTCTGTCCATTCTTCCCTCTCGTTACACAGTCTTCAACATCTACTTATCACCATATTCCTCACATTCTCCTCTAGCCGTCTGTTCATTGGTCTTTCTCTTTATCTCCTACCTGCTAGTCTCCATTCTAGAATTATTTTGGAAACTTAGGACTGTTCCATCCCACTGTGCGTTCAAGGCAGGCTGTCCTTCTACTCTTTATAAACCTTACTATAATAAACTCCATGTATCAGCTCATTCTCTACAAGAGTTGTTATTTGGATTAGTTCAACAATTTTTGTCAGTATCTTTTGTTCCAATATTCTTATATACTGTTCGCCTTTTTGTGTTAATACTCATTTTTTACAAGCAACTGGTCTAATTATGTTTTTGTATAATTTTAATTTTAATCATTTTTTTAGTGCTTTCGGCTTTATTAATTTTGAGCAGGTGTAGTAACATCGGTTATCGTTAAGGATTCTCACATGGTTATAATTGTTTGTATTGTTAGTGTAATTGATTTGTGGGCCTAGGTAGAAAAATTCCCTTTCGTGCTCAAATTCACGATTTCATAATTTTAGAGCTTGCCTATTACATTTTGTTCATGTTGTTTTCGAGTATTTAATTTTATTATTATTTATTTAGGTTCTCTTTCTATTGCCTTGCTATCTGCGTTAATTCAAAGTTTCTTTCAAAGACATCAAATAGTAAAACTGAACTAAATAGAACCAGCAAATGTAATTCTAATGACACATAAGAGTGAAAGATACAACAAATTGAGGTAAAACTAAAAATTATCTTCCTGGTCGTTGTTCAGTAATCTTCTTAATACACCATACGTTTTGACTGCAGCTGCGGCAGTCATCATCAATGGTCTTCTCTTCACATTGCTGCTCGCCAGACGGCTGAGGATGCCTGACACAGATTACTGTCCCTTCTACAACGTAAAGTTATCTTTGTTTTAAGTGTTACTGAAAACACGTAAACTTTCTTAGCAATCAGTAGTAATATTACTACCAAATCTTGTACAAAAACGTACAATCGTGGTGCAAAGCCTTTGGCGACATGTGTACTGTTACGACAGTGTCACAGATAGTCGTATAGTTCAGTGGAACAAAATACAGACACCAATTAAGTCTCTAATACCAGCTTTAATGAGTCACAAATAACAATATATAGTCGACAAGTTACTGTAATTTAAGTTAAATTAGTCTGTAGGATTCACGGGTATATTGTAGCGTGACAGATAAACGCATAATAATGAATGGCATTGATCATTAGAATAATAAGATTATAACCTTTAAATCCGAAGAAAGCATTAAATGTAATATAAAGAATTAATTCATAGCAACTGTTCAGAACAATCATTGTTATTAAAAAATATAAGTTCAAATAAAAACAAGTTACTAGTGATGAATCATCCAAAACCAGTCTAATAACCTAAGGTTTTAAAAATATAACCCAGGAAGGTAAGAAGTATATAAAGAGGCAACACAGAATATGACTAAATCCACAACGAGGATAAGTAAATGAAAAAGAAACCCTGAATAAGGCAAGATCCACCATAAAAGGTGATGTATTTCGAGAAACCAGAAGAAAATGAAGTAATCCCAAGAAACCCGATGGCATCAAGAAGAAGATGGAGAAGATACCAGTCCAAGAAGACAGAAGAAAAGAAGACACCATTGAAGAAAGAAGAAGAAGACAGCATCCTGAAGAAGAAGGAATGCTCTTATAAAAAACACCCATATCCCCATATCCCCATATCCCAATAAATAAAAACTACAAATGATAAAAGTTTAACGAAATAGGCTTGAACAGTAACCACATGTACAATAAAATTAAGAGAAAAAAGTGTATAGAGTAAGAGTTGCCAGTGGACCAAGGTGGAACAATAATATAGTACCCAAAGAACAAATCTTCATTGTAACCCACAAACCAATTTATTGATGTTAATAAGACTAAACAACCATTTAGAAATAGCAACAAAAAGTGTAAAGTGAACCAGTGCTAGTTTGGGTATTATAAAAAATAAACCTTATGTTTCGTCCTTGGCATCCACAAACTGTGTATATAGTGAAATATACAACTTTAAGTGACTTATAATTTGTACCAGGTGAATGTAATACATGTAGTAATATCAAGCTATAAATCTGTTTGAAGTGACATTTTTTTAAATAATGAATAAAAACAGATTTAAATATACAGTGACAGGGTACAATTACCCAATACCATATTTAAAAGACAGTTTAAAAAACTGCATCGTTCAATTTAATATAAGAGGTAGCAAATAAGAATATAGGTATAAGGTTTTGTGAATATAGAATAAGGATTTAGAAAATGTATTAGTGATAAGGACATTTGTTAAGTTTGGAACCACTAACATCCTAACTGTAAATATATTTATTACTTGTATTTATAGTAATAATTAAGTAAGATGTTAGATGGGAAAAAACCTCCTTTGTAAATAATATTTCTATGTTAGTAATAAGTGTTGATTGTAAAAAATGTTGAAGACAACCATCATTTGAAGATATTTCTTATTTGTTTAACCGTTTATTGTATTGAAACCAATACTAATTATTGTTATGTTTAATTAAAAAAATGTTTAGTTTATAATACCATGTTTAAAAAGTCAGAGAGGGTATAACACAGTATGTATTGTTTGTATAAAAATTTGTAAGAAAAAACTTGTTAAAAAATCTAGGCAAAATAATGAAAACCAAACTTCATCAAAACAGAGAAATTACTCACTTAAATACATTTAAACTAAAGGGATTTAGATAAAATAAACCAGAGATGAAGCCATATAATTACAAAACAACTTAGAAAGATTTTGCAAAATTATAGCCAGGATTATAAATAAAAATGGAAATGACAGAACTCAAAATTTGGAGAGGGGAGTCATATATTCCAACATAATATTTTAAAAATTAACCAATTCAAATAATTACAAGAAACTAAGGGAATATAAACCTTTTAATACAATATGAGATTATTAATCATAAATATAACTTAAAAATGGCAGAATTTGCATAATGACAGGAAGTTAATTTTGAATTTTTACCAGAGACAAAATGAAGGTAAAATTACCAATTTTAGACAAAAAACATAATAAAACGGCATTATTCAATATTAAAATACGCCGAATGAACTGAAGAATTAAATTAAGTAACATCTAGCAAATAAATTTGAATAATAACCAAAGTTTAAGCAGTTATATAATGTAATTTAAAACATGCACAGGATGCAAAGTTACATTTGAACAATGTAAGGAATAATATTGCATTGGCTAAGATTTTAGTCGAAAGTGAAGGAAGTAGAGAGTTGATTATTGAACATTGTACGGTGCACTTGACGAGCGTATTTTAAGCGAATTAACCTAACTAATAGTACCGTAATGGCGAGTCAGTGAACGACACAATTTTGAAAATCGCGAGTGGAGAATAAAAACATTTTGTAACGTCTACATAGTGACAGAAACAATTACCAGAGACGAAATAACATTGTACAGCACTAAACTACACCAAATAACATTAATAAACACCATAAGACAGTATACTTCATAACCATAAATTAGTGCCGGAACGACAGAAAGTGAACGGACTTACACATACACCACTATACAAAATACAACACAGAAACTTCACCCAAGACACTACACAACATCAGAAGGAAGATTTGCTGACACCAGGACGTGAATATTACAAGAAAATCTCTTTATTGGAACGTCACATTTACTAGAGACATTTTACCAACTCGACGGCGGCCATTTGCAATTGTCGTCTTCACTCAACTGAACGCAGCCTTCTAGTTCCGTCAGCGACATGGTTCGCAATCTTGTTTATTTCAATATTTTCTATTCAATATGTGTACCTAGTATTAAGAATTACTTGTTGTAACGTTATACTTTTTTAATATTGGCCCGATTTCTCTGACTTTAACCATAATTAGCTGTTAAAAGAACCTGATTGAATTTTATATATCAAAAACTTGTAACTTTTTCGATACCCTGAGAGTCGATTTTATAATCGACAAGAGTCTTATAATCAATTATCCAATAAAACATTTATACTTTTCATACCAAAATAGTTCTTTCTTTATTAAAACGTAACAATTTACAATTAATATAATTTAAACGATAAACTACAAGAATTTCACCACATCAGAAGGAAGATAACCTCCAAAACGAAAAGTAAACAAATATCGATTGTCCCTGGAGACAATCTTATAAGTGGTTGGAGTTTATTGAAAATACAAGAACATTAATAAAATTTCCTAGAGAAGTGAGACACGTTTTAAAACTTCATGAAACACAATTAATTAATTGTTTTTAATTAATTAATTGTTTTTAATTAATTAATCTATAAAAAGGAAAATATTTTTTTAAATTATAAATTTTTTTTTTAAACACAATTTTTATTTCTTCCACATACATTCTTAAAAACATTTTTGTTACACTACTCCTATACAGATTTAACACTATATAACAGGTTTCGTTACAATTGGACTCGATCAACAGCGAAACTTAAGGAAGAGTTTCAGACCAGGAAGATTTTGTAAACACCAGAATAGAGTTTAGTTACTATATATATATGGGTTCCAGCGGGATATTTTTTGTCGTGGTTTAGGATTTGAAAATGGTGGAAACACAGAAATGCCTCGTCCGGAACATGAAAACTACCAGTTTAGCAAGTAAGCAGTAGAAAGTTGGAATTTGTAGTTTATTCTTATATTTCTATTGATATATGTTGTGTTTAATGTATGTATGGTATATATTGTTGTGAAAAGATTTGTTTAACCGTAGTTATGTATACACTGCTAATAGCTTGTAATATTTTATTGTGTAGTTGTTTTATGATGTTTAGCTTCTGAGGACGATCCCAGATTCCAGGGATCGAAACGTCAAGCGACAGAAAATTACGATGGAAGCAGTCGGAATAGAGGGTTGAGCCGTAACATTACGATGGAAGCAGTCGGAATAGAGGGTTGAGCCGTAACATTACGATGGAAGCAGTCGGAATAGAGGGTTGAGCGGTAACATTACGATGGAAGCAGTCGGAATAGAGGGTTGAGCCGTAACATTACGATGGAAGCAGTCGGAATAGAGGGTTGAGCCGTAACATTACGATGGAAGCAGTCGGAATAGAGGGTTGAGCCGTAACATTACGATGGAAGCAGTCGGAATAGAGGGTTGAGCCGTAACAGTACGATGGAAGCAGTCGGAATAGAGGGTTGAGCCGTAACATTACGATGGAAGCAGTCGGAATAGAGGGCTGAGCCGTAACATTACGATGGAAGCAGTCAGCATAGAGGGCTGAGCCGTAACATTACGATGGAAGCAGTCGGAATAGAGGGTTGAGCCGTAATATTACGATGGAAGCAGTCCGAATAGAGGGTTGAGCCGTAATATTACGATGGAAGCAGTCCGAATAGAGGGTTGAGCAGTAATATTACGATGGAAGCAGTCCGAATTGAGGGTTGAGCCGTAAGAAATCGCTCATAGTTTATAGCTATAATAAAATCAACAATTAACTTTTTCACATTTAGACTGTTGTGTGTCAAGAGTTTATATTTCTGTTTTGAATTTATCGCGTACAGCTGGTTTAGTAAACAGAATAATCTTTAGTAATAACTTTTGAAAATAAGTTGTTGTTGGTGCACAAAAGTGTGTTGTTATTAAGTGAAGCAGCCCCTTATCTCGGTACCGTTATAACACGGGCAGTTTATTCCCGCTATTTTGTTGTATTCATGAAATACTGGCAGTGCACAACAAAACTTTATACAAGATAAAACCGTGTAACTTGAACAAGCAAATGTTTTACTTAGAAACGGTACACTGCCTGACCCGCACAACTCGTGTTCACTATAATTGAATCAATTATATTTTTTTGGTCACATACGTTTTGATATTAAATAATTTTTTACTTATGAAAAAATACAAAATTTCCAATTATTCAATTATTTCTTAAGTAATATAACAATTGTATACTGTTACGCCATTACAGAACCTTCTTCGTGTTTATCGGCCATCCCAGCAGAGCCCAGCTGTAATGTGTGTATGCGTTCATATTGCTGCTACTTTGAGATGAAAGACAAATTACGTGAAACTTGTCACGCGTCAACCACCAAGGCTGTTCTAGTCTTCACCGGTCCGCGCGCTCTGTGTTCAAGGCCGCAAGCAATTACGTTCTGTTGTTTTCTAGTAGTGATGACGCGTTTTATGGATTATTCTGGAACATTTATACTATCTATTTAAACAACTGACAGCTGCTGTTTATTTATTCCAGTGCGGTCCGAAGTATTGTGGCGTAATGTTGTGTTTTATAATTGTGCGGGACTCTATTAGTTGACATTATTATTGCGTGTAGACGATTTTTATTTGACTTGTTGTAAGACACTATCTTGTTGACTATAAATTGTTAAGGGTGATAATTAAAGCTAGTGATTAGTGATTTCATTGGTGCATTGTATTTTGTTTTCCACTGTAGCATACGACGATTAAGGAAACCGTCGTAACAATAGAATTAAATCATAAAATAAACACTAAAAATTCAAAATCTATTTGAATTTAGGTTACAATTTGTCTTTAATGTCACACCCTGCTGGATTTTTATAATTTTTTTTCAAATTCCTGATCTTCTTTTTGGGCCCTGGGGTCCAGAAAATTTGAAACACCCAAAACTTGACACTGCATTCAGATGTGGGTTAAAATGTTCTTTAATTTGATACCCTACATGATTTAACTTCATCTCAAGAAGCACGAACTGCAAAATTTACAAAACACTTATCAGGCCAGTGCTGACATATGCTTCAGAAACCTGGACAATGACAAAAAATAGCGAGAGACTTCTAGGTTGCTGTGAAAGACGGATTCATAGAACAATATTTAGAAGAGTCTATAATTATTAATTATACCACCTTTACAAAGAGCGGACATTGTCTGGATAATCAAAATATGCAGGCTAAAGTGTGTTGGACGCATAGAGGGAATCGAGGAACGACAGGCTACAAAATATATCTTCTACCAGAAACAATGGATAGTAGAGCAAGAACAAGACCCCGAAGTAGATTCAAAGAACAGATAGAGGAGGATCTCGGACAGGTGATCATAAGAAACTGGAAAGCCAGGGCATGCAATAGGGAGGAATGGAATCGACTCTTGGAGCAGGCCAAGACCCACCAACACCAAGTGTTGTAGCGACACAGTTGATGATGACATAAATTGTTCCTATTTTATAAAAACTGTCTCCAATTTTTTTAACACTGAAGTCCAAAAACTTTAAAAGTTTAAAAAATGAACTTCATATTTAGACTGGTTAAACTTCCTTTTAATCTACTACTAAGCTACTACCGTATGGGGTTTTGCAATTTTTTCGTACCTTCACATTTTTGCCAACAGCCCCTTATTTGGGGGGAGGATTATTATAAAAACAAGAGGTTTGTGTAGGGTAAAAGTCTGGATACGCGTGCCAAGTATTAAGAAAAAGCGCTTGATGGGTTCATAAGTTATCGTGAGACATACTGCAAACAGTCAGACAAATGCTAAATAGTCAAGTTGAAACTGAGAACTCGGTTCGGTCGTTCATACAACCAGGCAAGTTGAACAAGCAAAACTTTACTTAGAAACAGCCTGGTTTAACAGATAATGTTTAATTCCTTTGTCAATACGATCTCGCTTGTGTAGTCTTAGGCCCGTCCTGACACTACGCAACAAAACACGTCTGATGGAACAAACAAGATTTGATGTAGTTTTTAAAATAAGTTTTAGTAATAAATAAATTTTAAATAATTGTTTTAGCAACGTTAAAAACAGGTTTCTTTAAAAATCTTTTGAATGTAACTGGTAAGCTTCCTAAGCTGTAGAACTCTATTTTATCTATTTTAACAAACCACGTTTGTTATCAGGTAATTTCCAACATTTGATCACTTTTTAATTAGGACTATTATAAAAATAACGAAATCCACGATTATTCTACCAATTACTCTACTACTAAATAACAATTATCAACCAGGGCATTTTAGAATAAACACTACAAATTCTAAACTACGTTGTTGAATGTTTTGTTAAAATTTTTACCATAATGCGTAAATAAGAAATAATTTGGTGCAAGCTGTTAGGTTTGTGTGTATTTCCTCAGGTATCTCTAACTCTATATCTAATAGTTTTCTCAAACGTACATAACTCATAATAGTACATAATGTTTTGTTGTGTAAACATATCTTGAAAATTTTGAAAATATTCCAAAAAATTATTCCGATCCGACTGTGCCAAAAAGGAACTTAGAGTTAACAGTATGAATGAGAGAAGTTTAAAAACGTTATGTATTAAAAAGAATGCACACACACACACACACACACACACACACACACACACACACACACACACACACACACACACACACACACACACACACACACACACACACACACACACACACACACACACACACACACACACACACACACACACACACACACACACACACACACACACACACACACACACACACACACACACACACAAAACTTATTAGAAAGAAATGTAAAAGTACCGGCACGTGTGACTGAACTCGCTAGTTACTAATAGCCAGAAAAGGCGTTTAACTTAACGCTTGTTTACGAAAATGTGTACTCGCTGTAGGGCAAGCGGGGGTATAAAGAAGTTGTCTAGTTCCATTATTGTTCTTTCCGATCTGATGATGAGCTATAAGCTTGAAAGCGCTAATCGGAATAATTTTCTATACTGTTGTGCAACAGTGTTAATTCTGATTGTGGTTATACCCACTAACACAAATTTATTAATTAAACGTTCCAACAAATTGTAAAGAGAGTTGAGAGATATTAATTTGGTCAGATGATTGAAGATACCAGGCCGGCATTTTCAATAATTTAAATTTTAAATCTCCTCGTAACCAGAGCATAAAGCAAAATAACTATATGTAAATAATTAGTGTTCAAGACACAGAGGAGACAATACAGCATTACAGTGGAATACGTCGCGGGGCAGAGATGCCAGTGGGTTGTTTAGTGTAGTGTGGTCAAGCCCAACAGGGAATGCCAAACGATAGGAATGCAGTTTGTATCGATACCGTGTCTCTGTTGCTTGTTGCAATACTGTTTAGGGTTCGGATATTGCACTCCGCTGGACGGAATGTTGCAATAACGCCATAGAAATGTATATCGGATAAATCTAACGTAACAGTTCTTTCCACAATTATGCCCCAAGTAAGCTTTGTTTAATCAGTAAACAATTGTATTGTCTGAAATACAATATACGTTGTTACATTGTACAATCGGAGAATCGAACGCACGGACGACGCGAGTATACACTACACCAAGCAGATGCCGTGGGTCTGTTTCAACTGTATGTGTTGACGTTGTCCAGGATGTCGTATAGTTTTGTATAACAACAAATAATTGTTAGATTGCAATCATCAACAGTTAAGACCAAGGAGATGACTTTTCGTGGAACTGATCTCGTACGGACAAAAATTGTACCATGGTCGTAACTTGGAGCCAAACTTTGGGAGGGCAGGGTAAAGCTTCACAGATTCAAGTGTGTAGTAAGACCATCTATATAATAAAATAAATAAAATATATTATATACAAAATTAGAAAGTTTAGTAATAATTCTTAGTTAGTAAACGAGGGCAACTTCATTTTTTAATGATCAACAAACCTTTCTTCATAAGTTGTACTTCCAGTTATGTTTACCTAGAACAAATATACTGTAGGCCTATAAACATAAACAATTTCAGTTCTTCCAATTCTTATACCCAGTTTTCGTAAACGCATCCTCTCCCTTAGGCACACTGTCACAAAATGCTCGGCAGTAGTACAGTAGCAGTAAGCCGAATCAGTCACAACAAAGAAATGTTCAAATTGCCCGTCAGGCAATTTTCAAAGAAATTAAGCAGTGTTACTTCTTTGCGTTTCTTTTCCCATTTCTCAGAACGTAGGAACACAAAAAAAAAACCAAAACAATCACAACAATAACGAATTAAGAAAGAGACAAGCGACGTGTACTTTAACGGACTACGTACACGATCGAGTAACCGACCGCACTTGTATCAGAAATTATTAACAAATAACAGTTCCAAACGACCGTCTTTTAAGCTTCGTTAACAAAGCCATCGACGTCTTGCACAGTACGCTAACTTTGTTCATACTGCCGAGTCTCTTATGCCTACCCCCTACCATACCGCTCTCTTTTAGACTGGCCTGTAGTGTTTGCGAAATTCTGCTGAACTGAAAATAGAGATAATCTCGAATCAAACAGTAAACAATACGAGCACAGAGATGATGACTCAGAAGAATACGTGTGACAAAGAGAGGAAAGTAAAGAGAGCAAATTCTTAGAAGTATAGCTGCGCTTATTATTTCAGTACGGTGTTCCAAAACAAGTCTGTTTGTGTAAAAGGCACGCATTGTATTAGGTCTCTAGCGTTTGTATTCTTTTCGAACAGAAATATTATTTTGACGGATTACAAGTTTCTTCGAAAGAAAGAAGGATAATAAATTTATGGCAACTAGTCGTCTGATAACAGTACAAACGTTGATAAATACTCTGCTCGGAAGCATAGAAACTGTCTCCTGTTTGACTATTTGTTAGTTTTTATTTATAACAACTAGAAACAAAATTTTATAATGCTTGCAACATTGGGGGGCGAGTGCCCCCCTTGCCCCTCCCAAATTACGCCTATGGATGGTACTGTCCTGCAACAAGTTAGCAATTTTAAATACCTGGGGTTACAGTGTGTCTTATAATGCAAGTAACGACGTTGTGAATAAGACGAATAAGTTCAACCTTATGTGCGGGACCATTAGGCGAACTCTTAAGTCAGCAAGTAAAGGAACACGACTAAAATTCTACAAGGTGATGCCTCTTCCCATACTTCTTTATGGGTCTGAGAATTGGACCTTAACGAAAGGCCAGGCCAGTCGTATCCAAGCGGCTGAAATGAGATTTCTCAGGCACGTGGCAGGGTATAGCCTACATGATCATCGAAGAAACACAGATATATGGCAGAAACTGAATATTATAAGTATACTCGACAGGATCGCCCAGTATCGGTTGAATTGGTGGGAACATCTTTGCCGAATGGATGACTGCTGCATCCCCAAACAACTACAGACCTATAAGCCGAGGCAACGGAGAGGTATGGGACGTCCGAGGAAGCGCTGGAGTGACCAGCTCTAATCTTTGCCTGTTTGAGGCCGGAACAAACCATCCTTGGTTTAATCCTTGAAGATGATGATGAATAAATAATTGTAAGTTTATAAAAAAGTAATCTTTAAAGTAATCAAGTTAAGAACCACGGATAAGTAACACAGCCCATCGGTCTAGACAAAGAAGCAAACAAAGCTAAGATCTTGAAAAATGGAATTAGTTTATTAGTTAAGGAAAGATACTTCATCACCAACTTCAGCAAGGATTAAACCAATAATGGTTTGTTTCAATCTCAATCAGATAGACTAGAACTGCTCACTCCAATCTTTCTTTCGACGTCCCACATCTCTCCGTCCTTTCAGCTTACAGTTCAATGGTTGTTTGGGGATGCGGTTAAGATGTTCCAAACATTTTAGCCGATACTGGGGAAGTTCTATCAAGTATACTCGTATTATTCAGCGTCTACCGTACATTAACATTTTGTTTGTGATCTTGAAGAGTATGTCATGCCGCTTGCCTGAGAAATCTCATGTCGTCGTTTTAAATACGACTGGTCTGGGACTTCGTGAATGTCCAATTGCTGTGTTTTTATGCTGTTAAACTAACTTTCTGACTGGCCCTTCAATAAGAGAGCATACATCGTAATTGGTAAATATATAAATGTATACTGTTTCCGTTCGTAGCTTAATCATGATGTAAACAAACAAGTGTGGCACATCTGAAACACTGTTTGCTACTTAAATTAGAGGCGTGTGACTCTGACAGAAGCAGTCAGACAGGGTACATATAATATTGATACAGTATACACACGCCTAAATTGTAATAATTTGTCCTGACAATAGTAGAATTTGTGTGACAGTGTCAGACCGACAGTGAAATATTTTACACCAGTTAATGGAGTTTTTTTTAACCGTTTAAATATCGCAACAAACAAGAAAGTAAAGTTTATGTAAAACGAAAATAGAAGCCGTGTTATTTACCAGTGTACTGAATATTATCAGTTACTGTCAGAGACTAAGTCATTGCCTTCCATATCTGAGTCTTAACTTGTATCCTCACTTGAGTCAACGTTATTATTGATAAGATAGTCCACAACGACGTCGGTAACGTGGACCAGTTGTCATAGCTGATCATCTTTCTTGATTATATGCTGCATACAATGACTCCCACTTGTCCGCCGTTGTTTCATTTGCCGCCTTCTCAACAAATTCTTTCATATCAAGCAGCTAATGTTGTGTTGTGACGGGCAACGTATCCTTTCAACTGTCTCCATATTAGTTCAGTACAATGATAAGGGGGAAGTCTTAAAACGACGTGGCCCAATTTAATACATTACTGTGTAAACAGTGTCAACGTCCCTGACCAACAGCGTTTCAGATTTGCCGCGTGGGTTTGTTTACATCAGGATTGAACTAAGAACGAAAAGAGAGTACAAGGGGACGAGAATTATCAGATGCCCCCTTGATAAAACAATAAAGAAACTCTGTAGGCAGCTAGAGCTATCAATAAAACGAGACATAAGTGAAGAAGTAGATAACATACTCTGTATAATACTGTAGTTAATCACTAACTATCTACTCAGCACTAATCCTGTCTAATCAATACTGCTGTTGTATTGTGCAGTTATGTGATTAGTTTACGTCATGCCACATAAAATCCATTACAAATAACATAAGCCAAGCACTACGCGTGAGATAATGAACACCGACGTCTGCTACAGTGTTGCCAAGTCATTCATCTTACTTACCGCTGTTGTTGCACTGTTCTGTTTACATTGTTAATGAGGCATTGTTGTTGTAGTATAATGCAGACCCATTACGGAGTTGTGTAACTTGTTGTGTTACGTCAAACTGTGTGAACACACGGCAAAATATGTCGAATCAGTCGTAAGCACAGAACAGATTTAGCATGAATTATGATGGGCGGGATCAGTGGGGTTAACTCCCTTCTCTAGAGCTATTAAAAATTTCCGCAAAATTCCGTAATGAGCAAACGGCATAAGTATATAAGTATTTATAAGTATTACGTATAAGTATACAATTCCGTAATAAGTATTTAGGAATTAAAATTACGGCCAGCGGGAAGCAAGACAAAGAAATACAGTCCATAATTAATTTGGGAAAGATGGCTATATCTACATTAAATGGAATCCTGTGGGATAAGCAAATTACAGCAGAAACTAAAATCAAAATATTTAGAAGTATCATGACTTACGACTCAGAAGTTTGGACTACTAATAAACACACAAGAACAAAATTAATGATAGCAGAGATGGACCTTTGGAGACGTTCGGAAAGAGTATCCAGACGTGAGAAATTAGAAATGAAGTCATTAAGGACAGAATGAATGTGAAAAATTCAATTTTTGATTTTATTCAAAAAAAAAAATTACAATGGTATGGACACACGAAAAGAATGGCACAGGAAATATTGCCAAGGAGAGTTATGGAATGGACCCCACGAGGAAGAAGGAAAAGAGGAAGACCACCTATCACCAGCATAGAAGAAATTTAGACTATATTAAAGTAATAAAAAATTGAGGAAGATTTTTGGATGGACAAGCAGCAATGGAAGATGAGAATTCAATCACTCCTGTAATCTTTGGTTCCGGAAAATGTGTAAACATTGTACAGCCGGAATAATAATAATGAACTGTTAATTTTAATTCCTACGTAATACTCTATTTTATTTACATCGGTTATTAATTCATACTTACGTTAAACTTGAAGAAGACTGGCTAAATATATAATTCAGCACAAAGAAAGTAGGCAGAGGCAAAATACTGCAGAGGAAAATAATGAAGAAGGGTACTGCAAGGGAATCGAATCCAATAACGTCAGTAACAATTGACGCAGTGATATCTCGTTGTCGTTGCTGTATTGACTTATCTGTCACTGCTGAAGCAACAGCAGCAGCAGCGGCACTTTAACTCCTGACAGACTCGCTTAAATTACTCAGCTGCTCTGCTTATCACCACCGATGCATACACTGGGAAACAGACTTGCAGGCTACTACTATTATAGACGTTAAACATTACCTAAAAACATTACTAAATTATTGTAAATATGAACACTTAGGCCGTGGTCGGTTGCTGACATAGTGCGAAATTAGTCGGCTAATGTTTCGATCCCAGCTACCGAGAATTTCTTCAGAGCAGCTGCAAACATATGCGGCAGATGTAAGCCAAACAATTCCAGGTATAAGTAACAAGACTGCCGGTGACACTATTTTCGATCACGGCCTCACTGCGCGGATTTACAACAATTTAATAATGTTGACACCGGTCGTAGAAACTGGAAGAATATGGCTATGAACAGAGAAGAATGGCAAAATCTTCTGAAGAAATTAATAAATTACCTTAGATCCGTCGTGTGACTTTGTTTTATATTTAAAATGACGCGTTTCGGAACACATGTTCCATCATCAGATTACTTCACTAAGTTGAAAGATTTTACGAGTAATACCGGATATGTCTCTTACTCTCAGTTTTCTTAGATAAGACAGAAGGAAAAAGAAACATGGGTCGGAAGAAAAAAATATGAGGACCTCAACAGGGGGAAAACATCTAATATATAAAGCTGAGATAAAAATAAAAATTATTTATGAAATTATAACAAGTACTTTTAAAGTTTACTGACCAAATTGTATACGTACATAGTATATACTTTCCCTTACATGTCATAAATTATAACCATAATTATTCCAGTTTTTAAAACAGTTTCAAACCACTACATTTCTGCAAAAAGAGCAAATTCATGGACGCACTAGAAGAGTTTGAAATTTACAGATCCTCTAAAACTCAGAATGATTATCTTCTGAATGAAAAACCTTCTTTCAAATCCAGCGAGCTATCTGATACAGCTATACGCGTGGTAGAACAATATGATAGATAAGTGCGGGCACAGTATGATGTGGAATCCTTAATCACTAGCGACATCCGTAGCGATAGACTACGCATCGTGAGATAACGCGGTTTGGGAGTCGCTTAAATAGCGGGATATGTGTGACTTTTATTAATTGACGTACTCCATGTGAGTGAACATGTTTTATCACCACAAAACATGTGCTGATAATGGGAATATAAGTCTCGAAACGCGTTGTGTTTAAAAAGAAGTTGCAAGGAAGGGAACTTGGATACACAAGGTAATTTTAACAATTCAAAGTGTGTAATATCTTCAAATAAATACACTGCAAGTATGGTTATTTTCACCTGACCCACGTTTCACAGAAATTATTCTGTATCTTCAGAGGTTTGTTTGAATGTTTGAATTGTAATTGAATGTTTCGCTTACAATACAGCTAACGGATAATTGAATTTACTTCGATTTTACTTTCAATTGTTTTAATGTTTATGTAGTCAGCTATTTATTATATATTTAACGTTTATTCTATATTCCAATACATGTATGATTTTAAATAAATCGTCTTGTTTTGTTTTTATTTGTATTTGTTCTTTAATTAGTAGATTATTATTATTGTGTTTGTAAATATTAAGATTTTCCCAGATATTAATTTTGTTACCTTTTTGTACGTTTTTAATTAAGTTGACATTTTGAGTGTCTGGAAATTTATGTTTATTGTTTAAACAGTGTGTGGCTAAATTAGATTTGTATATATTAGTTTTTAGATAGGATGTTGACTATTTCTCTCGGACAGTTTTTTCTTCATCTGGGCTACGTAACATTTGGTGCAATCTGGACATTCTATTTTGTAAACTCCATTTTTATTATCCATGTTGAAATTATTTTTAGGTTTTATTTTATTAAAAACAATGTTATCTGTATTATAAGATATTTTTAGTTTTGTGTCTTAAATAATTTGCTTACATAGGAAACCTGCAGAAAACTCAACGAGTTACTTGGAAACGAATAACTCAAATTGTATAAATCAAAATGGCGTTTTTAACAAAAACTTATACGAGGCACTTTGAAATTTACAATACCAGTCGCTAAATCTGCATGTAACAAAAGTATGTTGGAGTACATAAAATCTAAACGAACAAGTGCGATCGTGTCCAGTATATAATCTACTCTAAAGTGACGACATGTCTTGAACAATTTAGAACTGTAGTAGTTTAAGCACAGACGTTGAGACAATTCGTTGATGAGACTGGAACAATCAGATAGTAAAACTTGCAAAAAATGAGAAGACGAAAAAATATATTCAAAGTGAATGCGTAGTTCGCACGTCATTAAAACTTTTTGTTAAGAAAAGTAACAGTGTAAAATGTCGTCGACATTGAAAGCGTGGCTTTTGCGATTCTGTGACTGGTGTGTAAGTCTTGAATTCAACTTTATTATGCTTTAAGTTCTACAATCATTCTACTAAACATACAATTACCTTACACCAGATACAAATGTGAATGTTGTGATTAAAGTACAAGTACATACTAAGTTTGTAACGTAAATTGTGATAACAGAAATCTGTAGGTTTATAGAAAGTACAAACTAAAATATATATGTTACTGTAAAAGTGCGAAGTAAGGTAAATCTTAAGATTTTCCGTTTCATGATAGTAAATGTCTGAAGATAGTTTTAAAATGTTTGCATTTCGGACTTTCACCAACAGTTAGTGGTAAATGTCAAGATTTATTGGTGCGTTGTGGTAAAAGCTGCAATCGGAGAGAAAAAGCTTTGTATCTTTCGTTTATTAATATTATATTTGGTATTTGTTCGGTTTTCGGTCCAGAGAAATGAGTGACGTAATGAGTAAAAGATTTTATGAACTTTTAGGGGAATCGGAGAGTAATAAAGAGGACAAAAACTGTGACTTATAAACAACCTGTACACTACCTGGGCGAGAGTTCTGTAACCAAGTTATAACAAGTTTAGCTGACAAGTGGAAAAATGTTAAAATTGTGTACGGAGATAGTTTTCCACAAGATAGTTTAAGTAGAATGGAAATAGAAGCTGAATCTTTAATTACAGATGAACCTGAAATAGTTGAACAGGCTGACACGTGTGATGTAACAGCTACAACAAGCAGGATGGATACAGTGAAGCGTTTCGAAAGAGAGCCGCCGAGGACTTTAAAAACAGCAGAAAAAGTGACAGTTGTCTCTTGTAAAAAAATAGCTAAATTTTAGTTGTACAGAATGTAAGAGTTAAAGTGCCAGATGTAGACCGGGCAAAGGTGGACCCAAAATCAATCATAGCTGTCGTACTGAATATTGAAAATGACGAATTTTATCAACTTGGTAACATAATTGGCAAACTTATATCTTTATACACAAGAAACCAGTTCACACAGTGTACAGAAAATTTTATTAGCGTTTTATGAAAATTATCATTTACAAAAATTATTAACTATAAATTTCTTTAAAATTAAAAATATTACGCTTTTACCACAACACAGAGGTAAATCTTGACATTTACCACTAACTGTTGGGAAAAGTCCAAAATGCAAATATTTTAAAAGGATCTCCGGACATTTACCATCATAAAACGGTAAATCTTAGGATATACCCGTAATCTTAGGATATACCGGTGAACCTTAAGATATACCTTACTTCGCACTTTTACAGTAACGTATATATATATATTTTGTAATAAAACACAAAATGAATAAATAAATGTTGATGTATGAGAATTGTGTTCTCCTGTTTGCCCCACTGTTCGGGCTAGACAATTTTGTAAGAAAACACGAAATATTTAAAAGTGTGTATGTGTGTAGTGACGTTCCGCTCTGGGAAACGTCGATTTGGTAACGTTCCTGGTCTTTGTTGTTATCAAATAAAATCTGTGTGAATTGCTGTTGTTGCAATTTGGAAATAAAATATAAATTTAAAATTTATATTTATAAAAAAAAATAAATTCTGAGAAAATGTTTTCGGTGTATTTATGTTCTTAAAATTTAGGAACAAATCGAGTTTCTTGGTTGTAATTAAAATTATGGTGGTATTGTGTTTATTCTGGTAATAATTCTCCTTTCTGTAAATTTGTTAAAAAGACAATCCAGTTAACTTCAAGTTTAGGCGAAAACGGCTCTCTTCTTCTTACTCTTGAAAGGTTGTAGTTTCGCATATACTGCCTTTAAAGGTTATTTAGTTTTCTTGATTAATTAACTGTTATGTCCTTTTATAATAGAAATCAACTTCAAATTACCAAAAAACAAAACATTTATTAGACAAAAATAATAAATTAGGTCGATTAAAATCGATGTTACAATGCCGTATCGACTCGCTCAGGGCCGGTCGATATAAGGATTTTACATTCGTATTATAAAATAGGTTCTTTAAACGGTCATTAATATAAAGCCAGAGAAGATCAGGGGCAGGAAAGTATAACACTTACAATTCTGAAATATCTTAAATTTAAACAATACAATGATAGTTATAAATAATAAAAGTTTATATATAATTTTTCAAACCAATGTTCAGCCAACGGTCGTTTTCTTACAGCAATGATGAGATTGGATCGAAATGGCCGCCTGACGCATGCGCGTTGATAGCCTCTAACGTTGATGAAGTACTTGTTGGAATAAAGATGTCCTTTCTTCGTGTAAATGTTCTTCGCAATTGTATATGATCGTCTTGGGTATAGTTTAATGTCACTGGTGTATGGTGGAATAGTTCACTTTGTGTAAAATGTCGTTCTTGGATATATCTCCTGGTGTTTATGTGTGTAGGTTTAACCTCGAAAATTCAGTCTGTATATGGTGTAATATCAGTGTTATTCGGTTTATTTAGTTATATGTGGTTCAGTTTATGGATGTTATGTAGTTCATAGGTCCACTTCATCACTTCACAATAAATAAAATAGTTAAAAAATAATTTTATACAAAATTATTCCGAACTCGGTTATAACGTAACCGCCATTACAGGCTAATTCTATCAAATATTCACATTAAGTGCACTCTTCAACGTATAATAATGAACTGTACGGATTTCCTCCGTCTCATGAAAATCTTAGCCTATATAATATATCTCATACATTGTTTCAAATTATCTTAACTTCCGACACACTTTAATTTTGTACATTATGCTTAGAAAGTAATTTCGTTATTAGTTAACTGTTCGAAATATTAAATACATATTCAGTTTCACTATTCTATTCTACTTATTTTGATAGTAATTAAGTTGTTGTTACAAAATTTCATCAGAAAATTGTATTTCTTACATTTTTTGGGAGGTAGGCCTAAAATTATACTTCCTGTCTTCTAAGTAAATAGTAGCCATTTTCCCTAATATAATTATTATTCTATTAAATCTGAAATTGATAAAATTGTCTATTCTCACTTATTTTATTGCAATTTAGTTTATTATTGATGGTTTTTAAATACAATTCACTTGTATATGACTCCTCCTATGATAATGTCAGTCAGACCATTTCAGTTTTAATGGTATTTTTATTAGATACATAAATACTTTTACTTATATAGTGACCATATCTTTAGAAAGCCTCATTTACATAGTATACTATATGTTGAGTGTATTTTGCATAAATATTGTCAGTTTAACTGGCTTATAAGACTAGATTAATTAATTATTTTGCAGTTTAAATTCATTATATGGCCTAGATTTGATGTGTTGCTATTTGCAAAATTTTTACCAATGTATTTATTTTATATCCTTCTCTGACTTCTTATACTTATATACTTTATTGAGAACTAGTTTTTTGACTGGTATAACAGTAATTATTGATTGTACAATTAAAATATAACACCTATCTATATCAAAACTGGTACCCTGAATAACACCTTTTAGGGGCATTGATTACCTAATAACATAATTAAAAATATTCTATAACATTGGGTATGATATCCATTTTTAGATAGGGTATTCTAAATTAAAAATGACAATAAAATAACAAATTATAACAATAATATTTCTTATGAATAACTCTTATTTATCTAATTATTATATGGAATAGGAACATAACATCCTGGTTCCATATAATGGTTAACACTTTATAGAATGAATCATTAACAGTCTGTTCTGTAATTCCCCATTTTACAGGATTTATTCCCCCTCTTAAAGTATAACACTGGGTATCTGTTTCGTATTCCATTCTATGGAATGTTCATATAGCTTCAGTAGCCTTTTATTAGTAATATTACTATTTCATTATCAAAATAGATACTGTTCACAAAACACTTAAAGTTTGTTACTTTGTACTGCAACTCATGCACTTTCTTAAAGTTTATCAGTTATAATTTGATAACTTACACTTGTCCATGGTGATTTATTAATATTATTACTAGTCCTTTTCTAGTTTTTAACATGAAATATTCAACCATGGGGGAACTGTGAAGATTTGTTCATACAAACTAAACAATAACTTTTTGGATGCACTGTTATTTAATACTACGAACACTTTTAGTTTTTTGTCAGTTTTACATTGTGATATGATTTTTTGGGGTGTTATACTTTCTCTTTGGACATTAATTTATTTTGGGGTTTTTGGGGTTCTCTCCCTATGGGGTTTTTATCTTATATGGGTCGTCTCACTTCTTTCTTCTTTCTTCAGTAGTTTTGGTGATTCTTCTTTCTTCTTTAGCTTTGGTGATTCTTCTTTCTTCTTTAGCTTTGGTTATTCTTCTTTCTTCAGTAGCTTTGGTTATTCTTCTTTCTTCTTTCGTTTTGATTATTCTTCTTTCTTCCTTCTTCAGTAGATTTGATTATTCTTCTTTCTTCAGTAGTTTTGGTTGTTCTTCTTTCTTCAGTTGCTTCAGTGGTTTTGGTTATTCTTCTTTCTTCAGTAGTTTTGGTTATTCTTCTTTCTTCTTTGGTTTTGGTTATTCTTCTTTCTTCTTTCGTTTTGATTATTCTTCTTTCTTCCTTCTTCAGTAGATTTGATTCTTCTTCTTTCTTCAGTAGTTTTGGTTATTCTTCTTTCTTCTTTAGTTTTGATTATTCTTCCTTCTTCTTTCTTCAGTAGCTTTGGTTATTCTTCTTTCTTCAGTAGTTTTGGTTATTCTTCTTTCTTCTTTAGTTTTGATTATTCTTCTTTTTTTTTCGCAGTAGCTTTGGTTGTTCTTCTTTCTTCTTTCGTTTTGATTATTCTTCTTTCTTCCTTCTTCAGTAGTTTTGGTTATTCTTCTTTCTTCTTTAGTTTTGATTATTCTTCTTTCTTCATTCTTCAGTAGATTTGATTATTCTTCTTTCTTCAGTAGTTTTGGTTGTTCTTCTTTCTTCAGTTGCTTCAGTGGTTTTGATTATTCTTCTTTCTCCTTTAGTTTTAATTATTCTTCTTTCTTCTTTCTTCTTTAGTTTTGGTTATTCTTCATTCTTCATTCTTCAGTAGATTTGATTATTCTTCTTTCTTCAGTAGTTTTGGTTGTTCTTCTTTCTTCAGTTGCTTCAGTGGTTTTGGTTATTCTTCTTTCTTCTTTAGTTTCAATTATTCTTCTTTCTTCTTTCTTCTTTAGTTTTGGTTATTCTTCTTTCTTCTTTAGTTTTGATTATTCTTCTTTCTTCATTCTTCAGTAGATTTGATTATTCTTCTTTCTTCAGTAGTTTTGGTTGTTCTTCTTTCTTCCTTTGTTTCTTCTGGTCTGGTTTCTTTGACGGGGTATCTTAATTGCCTGCTTCTATCTTACCTGGGTAATTTTGTTATTCACATTTTTAGTTTTCTGGGTTTTTAAAGTTGTAGTATATTATATTATTTGCAGATTTTTTCTTTATTTTAACTGTTCTTGTGAGTATATTAATTAATAGTGCCTTTTAAATGATTCTCATCTGGATATTCCATATATTAGAGCTTTATCAATGATCATTGAGTAATGTATTTGTGTGGATTATCTGTCACGCTACAGATTGCTCTCTTCCAGAAGTGATTAGTTCAGATCATACTTAGTTTTTCTGAAGTAATTGCTTATGACATTTCATTATAAATTATATTTCTTTACTTCCTTCACATTTCTAAAATTTTTTCTTCTATATTTTTGAGCTTATCTATATTTCATTATTAACTGGATTCTTATTGATAGTATTAGTCACCTGAGGTTCGTTATTTCTTATTTTTCCATTTTCTTCTTAACTTGGTTCCTTATCCTTGGGATATTTATTCCCTCAAATTCCCTAACACGTTAGCTGGGGTAGTCCAGAGGGGCTCTGTAGGCTTCACACTCTGCTGGCCATACTACGTCATTTATTGATTACAGAGGTAAATCATCTCTGATCAATACATAATAATACTGCTGGACTTATCTACAGACAGTTATTAATAAAAATTATATAAGAATAGTCCACCTTATGACTATAAAAAAAAATAAAATATCTTTGGATATTTCACTTCGTATACGAACAGATCTATTAATATTTCTATCTTAGTTAATTTCTATCTCAGTTATTTTTCTCAATGGTTAGCTCTGCTGGCATTTTATTTCTCCTTGTGGTTGGAAGCTGGTATAATATAATTATCACTTGTTATTCAGTGTAAAGTTTTTAATTCTCTGTCATATTTTGACTGTTATTACAATCTCCTTCTGGTCCTTGGTAGCATATATTTAGTATTATATTTTTTGTTCTTTTCTTAATTCTTATGAATCGTTCCACTAGTATTATGTTTTTGCAATTACTCTTTTAATTGTCCTTTTTATAATTGACATTTATTATATGATCATATTTTTCTTATGGATTTATTTATATATAGTTTTTTCTTTCTTTTTCAAAATTTTATTCTGCTCTTGCATTTTATCCAAATGCACTCTTTAATTATTAATTCCATGTGTTTATTATCTCTGTTTATTTGACATAAAATTCTCATTAATTTTACTTCACAATAAGTTTATTCATTTTAATTGTATCAGTGGTTTGTACTGCCATTTCTTTATTCTCGAAAGTTTTTCAGAATTGGTTCCATATATAATGGTTTGTAATGTGTTATCCAAATTCTTTTTCTTCTTGTTCATTTCTAAACGTTGGTTCTAAGATAAGGTAGTAAGTTGTTCTTACTTGATCTTTGAATTTTTTGCATTAAATAAATTCTTTTTCTTCCTTTTTGATTCATAAATGGTTTCCTAAATAATAGGTAGTAAGTTGTTCTTACTTCTTTTTTAGAATTTTGAAATTTAATTCAAAATCCATTTTCTTCTTTTTATTTTCCATAAAGTTTTTTCATAAATTGTTGGTAGTAAGTAGTCATTACTTCATTTTTGAATTTTGAAATTTAATTCAAAATTCATTTTCTTTTTTATTCATAAATTGTTTCCTCAATAGTAGGTAGTAAGTTGTTCTTACTTGGTTTTTGAATTTAGATATTTAAAATTCAATCTTCCATTCATTCAATTATACATAATGTTTTTTGATAAATATGGTTAACATATCATATTATTACCCTAAATATGGTATTAGCTCTCTTCTTTTCTTTACTTCAAATGTACTTCTTATAATTGTTTTTCTTTTATATACCCAGGTTGAAGATTTTTATTAGGTTGGACAGTTGCTCATAATTTCTTTTTCTTTGACATAGGTTTTTGGTCGTCGTCGGTTCTCATGACATCCATTTCCTTTTTGTGGAGGTGTATGGTATTAGACTTAACCGTAGTCTGTCACTTTATTTGCTCTCATTGTCCGGATGACCATAGTCTTCTTCATCGTTCCGGTACTAGTGACATCTCTGGCCTTTGTCTTGTATTTCATTTTTCTGGCTGCTATTCCTTTGTTGGCTGCTAAGCTTATTCGGCTCCCTCTATCATAGTGTTTTATACACCAGTACGTCTCTGGTCCATATGTGGTATTGCATGAAAAATATCTGTGAGGATCTTCTTTTGAATTATTAATTATTTGCTTATCTGAAGCCCCATAATCTGGTTCACCATCACACATCCACCCTGAAGGAATACATTTTAGTGTACCTGTACACTGGAACTGTCCTGGATGGTACTCTAATGGAACACATTCTGGTGATTCATCTGTGCCGTCATCACAGTCTGGTAAGATGTCATACTTCCATCTTTCTGGAATACACTGTCCAGTCCTGCGCTGAAACTGATCTAGTCCCCATGTTTTATTCAGTTTACCTCTGGTCCTTTCCCAGTGGTAAACTACTGTCTGCTGGTAAACTATCTCTGAGATTACCCTTAATCTACTTCCATTATTCCTGGAACTCACGATTTCTTCATGGTTGGTAATAGGGATATTATCATCATCAAATAAACCCTGGTTCATCATCTCCATTTCTTCCTTTGTTTTCTTTAATTTCTTTGGATGTGTTCTTCTTCTCTTCATTGGTTCCACTTCCTTATCCTTAGTATTTTCTTTTTTCCCGTTCGTTTTCTTTTCAGGTAATACTATCACTGGTTCCATTGTTTTATTGTTTGGTATTTCTTCTGGTTCTGGTTTACTATCATATTTTATTTCTTTGGTCCTCTCATTTCTTAATTCTTCTCTTTTTAATCTGTCCTCTCTTATTTCTTCCCTCCAGGATTGGTTATCATTCTTCAAATCTTCTAACCTTTTATTATTTCTTCTGTAGTAGAATCCATTTTCTTTTCCATCTTCTTGCTGTTTTCTTCCATGTCCTTTTTCAAATCTTCTCTCATTTGCATGAACATTTCCATTAATTTGTCCATTTTACTTTCCTTTGTAGTCTTAGTTTTTTCTATCTCCTGGTCTTGGACATGGACGTCCCCTGGTTGAGTGGGTATTTCGGATAGCTCCTCTGGTGGTTCAGGTTGTTTATGTTCCACCCGTTCTAATATCTTTTCCACGTCCTCCACTGGGGTCGCCTCCTTATCATCCATATCGAGTTCTTTCTCGGCCTCCGCCGCTCTCTTCTTTGATGTGGCACGACGCAGCATCTTCCCTGATTCCCTGGCTGGCTAACCGCTGCCAAGCTGAATTAGAAATTGGGCAAGTAATTACAGCCTTTCAACCCCTAATTACAGCCCTTTAGTTGGACGCCAAATTTGTAATAAAACACAAAATGAATAAATAAATGTTGATGTATGAGAATTGTGTTCTCCTGTTTGCCCCACTGTTCGGGCTAGACAATTTTGTAATAAAACACGAAATATTTAAAAGTGTGTATGTGTGTAGTGACGTTCCGCTCTGGGAAACGTCGATTTGGTAACGTTCCTGGTCTTTGTTGTTATCAAATAAAATCTGTGTGAATTGCTGTTGTTGCAATTTGGAAATAAAATATAAATTTAAAATTTATATTTATAAAAAAAAATAAATTCTGAAAAAATGTTTTCGGTGTATTTATGTTCTTAAAATTTAGGAACAAATCGAGTTTCTTGGTTGTAATTAAAATTATGGTGGTATTGTGTTTATTCTGGTAATAATTCTCCTTTCTGTAAATTTGTTAAAAAGACAATCCAGTTAACTTCAAGTTTAGGCGAAAACGGCTCTCTTCTTCTTACTCTTGAAAGGTTGTAGTTTCGCATATACTGCCTTTAAAGGTTATTTAGTTTTCTTGATTAATTAACTGTTATGTCCTTTTATAATAGAAATCAACTTCAAATTACCAAAAAACAAAACATTTATTAGACAAAAATAATAAATTAGGTCGATTAAAATCGATGTTACAATGCCGTATCGACTCGCTCAGGGCCGGTCGATATAAGGATTTTACATTCGTATTATAAAATAGGTTCTTTAAACGGTTATTAATATAAAGCCAGAGAAGATCAGGGGCAGGAAAGTATAACACTTACAATTCTGAAATATCTTAAATTTAAACAATACAATGATAGTTATAAATAATAAAAGTTTATATATAATTTTTCAAACCAATGTTCAGCCAACGGTCGTTTTCTTACAGCAATGATGAGATTGGATCGAAATGGC
The DNA here is from genome assembly GCA_034769895.1 of Magicicada septendecula. Classification (NCBI taxonomy): domain Eukaryota; kingdom Metazoa; phylum Arthropoda; class Insecta; order Hemiptera; family Cicadidae; genus Magicicada; species Magicicada septendecula. The sequence continues at coordinate 290,757,382 of CM068373.1, read as the reverse complement.
CGCCTGACGCATGCGCGTTGATAGCCTCTAACGTTGATGAAGTACTTGTTGGAATAAAGATGTCCTTTCTTCGTGTAAATGTTCTTCGCAATTGTATATGATCGTCTTGGGTATAGTTTAATGTCACTGGTGTATGGTGGAATAGTTCACTTTGTGTAAAATGTCGTTCTTGGATATATCTCCTGGTGTTTATGTGTGTAGGTTTAACCTCGAAAATTCAGTCTGTATATGGTGTAATATCAGTGTTATTCGGTTTATTTAGTTATATGTGGTTCAGTTTATGGATGTTATGTAGTTCATAGGTCCACTTCATCACTTCACAATAAATAAAATAGTTAAAAAATAATTTTATACAAAATTATTCCGAACTCGGTTATAACGTAACCGCCATTACAGGCTAATTCTATCAAATATTCACATTAAGTGCACTCTTCAACGTATAATAATGAACTGTACGGATTTCCTCCGTCTCATGAAAATCTTAGCCTATATAATATATCTCATACATTGTTTCAAATTATCTTAACTTCCGACACACTTTAATTTTGTACATTATGCTTAGAAAGTAATTTCGTTATTAGTTAACTGTTCGAAATATTAAATACATATTCAGTTTCACTATTCTATTCTACTTATTTTGATAGTAATTAAGTTGTTGTTACAAAATTTCATCAGAAAATTGTATTTCTTACATTTTTTGGGAGGTAGGCCTAAAATTATACTTCCTGTCTTCTAAGTAAATAATAGCCATTTTCCCTAATATAATTATTATTCTATTAAATCTGAAATTGATAAAATTGTCTATTCTCACTTATTTTATTGCAATTTAGTTTATTATTGATGGTTTTTAAATACAATTCACATGTATATGACTCCTCCTATGATAATGTCAGTCAGACCATTTCAGTTTTAATGGTATTTTTATTAGATACATAAATACTTTTACTTATATAGTGACCATATCTTTAGAAAGCCTCATTTACATAGTATACTATATGTTGAGTGTATTTTGCATAAATATTGTCAGTTTAACTGGCTTATAAGACTAGATTAATTAATTATTTTGCAGTTTAAATTCATTATATGGCCTAGATTTGATGTGTTGCTATTTGCAAAATTTTTACCAATGTATTTATTTTATATCCTTCTCTGACTTCTTATACTTATATACTTTATTGAGAACTAGTTTTTTGACTGGTATAACAGTAATTATTGATTGTACAATTAAAATATAACACCTATCTATATCAAAACTGGTACCCTGAATAACACCTTTTAGGGGCATTGATTACCTAATAACATAATTAAAAATATTCTATAACATTGGGTATGATATCCATTTTTAGATAGGGTATTCTAAATTAAAAATGACAATAAAATAACAAATTATAACAATAATATTTCTTATGAATAACTCTTATTTATCTAATTATTATATGGAGTAGGAACATAACATCCTGGTTCCATATAATGGTTAACACTTTATAGAATGAATCATTAACAGTCTGTTCTGTAATTCCCCATTTTACAGGATTTATTCCCCCTCTTAAAGTATAACACTGGGTATCTGTTTCGTATTCCATTCTATGGAATGTTCATATAGCTTCAGTAGCCTTTTATTAGTAATATTACTATTTCATTATCAAAATAGATACTGTTCACAAAACACTTAAAGTTTGTTACTTTGTACTGCAACTCATGCACCTTCTTAAAGTTTATCAGTTATAATTTGATAACTTACACTTGTCCATGGTGATTTATTAATATTATTACTAGTCCTTTTCTAGTTTTTAACATGAAATATTCAACCATGGGGGAACTGTGAAGATTTGTTCATACAAACTAAACAATAACTTTTTGGATGCACTGTTATTTAATACTACGAACACTTTTAGTTTTTTGTCAGTTTTACATTGTGATATGATTTTTTGGGGTGTTATACTTTCTCTTTGGACATTAATTTATTTTGGGGTTTTTGGGGTTCTCTCCCTATGGGGTTTTTATCTTATATGGGTCGTCTCACTTCTTTCTTCTTTCTTCAGTAGTTTTGGTGATTCTTCTTTCTTCTTTAGCTTTGGTTATTCTTCTTTCTTCAGTAGCTTTGGTTATTCTTCTTTCTTCTTTCGTTTTGATTATTCTTCTTTCTTCCTTCTTCAGTAGATTTGATTATTCTTCTTTCTTCAGTAGTTTTGGTTGTTCTTCTTTCTTCAGTTGCTTCAGTGGTTTTGGTTATTCTTCTTTCTTCAGTAGTTTTGGTTATTCTTCTTTCTTCTTTGGTTTTGGTTATTCTTCTTTCTTCTTTCGTTTTGATTATTCTTCTTTCTTCCTTCTTCAGTAGATTTGATTATTCTTCTTTCTTCAGTAGTTTTGGTTATTCTTCTTTCTTCTTTAGTTTTGATTATTCTTCCTTCTTCTTTCTTCAGTAGCTTTGGTTATTCTTCTTTCTTCAGTAGTTTTGGTTATTCTTCTTTCTTCTTTAGTTTTGATTATTCTTCTTTCTTCTTTCTTCAGTAGCTTTGGTTGTTCTTCTTTCTTCTTTCGTTTTGATTATTCTTCTTTCTTCCTTCTTCAGTAGTTTTGGTTACTCTTCTTTCTTCTTTAGTTTTGATTATTCTTCTTTCTTCATTCTTCAGTAGATTTGATTATTCTTCTTTCTTCAGTAGTTTTGGTTGTTCTTCTTTCTTCAGTTGCTTCAGTGGTTTTGGTTATTCTTCTTTCTTCTTTAGTTTTAATTATTCTTCTTTCTTCTTTCTTCTTTAGTTTTGGTTATTCTTCTTTCTTCATTCTTCAGTAGATTTGATTATTCTTCTTTCTTCAGTAGTTTTGGTTGTTCTTCTTTCTTCAGTTGCTTCAGTGGTTTTGGTTATTCTTCTTTCTTCTTTAGTTTTAATTATTCTTCTTTCTTCTTTCTTCTTTAGTTTTGGTTATTCTTCTTTCTTCTTTAGTTTTGATTATTCTTCTTTCTTCATTCTTCAGTAGATTTGATTATTCTTCTTTCTTCAGTAGTTTTGGTTGTTCTTCTTTCTTCCTTTGTTTCTTCTGGTCTGGTTTCTTTGACGGGGTATCTTAATTGCCTGCTTCTATCTTACCTGGGTAATTTTGTTATTCACATTTTTAGTTTTCTGGGTTTTTAAAGTTGTAGTATATTATATTATTTGCAGATTTTTTCTTTATTTTAACTGTTCTTGTGAGTATATTAATTAATAGTGCCTTTTAAATGATTCTCATCTGGATATTCCGTATATTAGAGCTTTATCAATGATCATTGAGTAATGTATTTGTGTGGATTATCTGTCACGCTACAATATATATATATATATATATATTTCAATCACTTTCTGCTACAGTCCGTTTCTTGATGTATATAATACATTTAATATTTATTATTTATTATAAATTTACCTCAAGATTTTTTTTTGTTTCAAAAATAACGTCTTGAGGTAAATTTATAATAAATAATAAATATTAAATGTAATATATATATACATATATTAAAATAAAAAAAATGAGTACCATATTAAAAAACGTTGGTGTGTCGTGGGACACACGCCAAAAGTGAGAATTTCAAAAAAAAATAATAACGAGAACGAGAACGAGAACGAGAACGAGAACGAGAACGAGAACGAGAACGAGAACGAGAACGAGAACGAGAACGAGAACGAGAACGAGAACGAGAACGAGAACGAGAACGAGAACGAGAACGAGAACGAGAACGAGAACGAGAACGAGAACGAGAACGAGAACGAGAACGAGAACGAGAACGAGAACGAGAACGAGAACGAGAACGAGAACGAGAACGAGAACGAGAACGAGAACGAGAACGAGAACGAGAACGAGAACGAGAACGAGAACGAGAACGAGAACGAGAACGAGAACGAGAACGAGAACGAGAACGAGAACGAGAACGAGAACGAGAACGAGAACGAGAACGAGAACGAGAACGAGAGCGAGAACGAGAACGAGAACGAGAACGAGAACGAGAACGAGACCGAGATCGAGACCGAGAACGAGAACAAGAACAAGAACAAGAACGAGAACAAGACGACTACGACGACGAAAAAAGTAGAATGATAAAATAAGATGAAAAGTACATGCTACGTTAGAGACATAGATGACTGAATGTAGGAAAGGCTACAACTCTGGAATTACCATGTCGACAGGATGGATAATATAGTTGAGATATGTCAAGCGGGCCTCGAAATAATGGCCATAAGACAAAAGACAAATTTGACGACCACAAATGCGATAAAATTGAGTAATGTAGTTAGTTATAAACAGGAGAGTCTTCCAAACGAAGGAAATAAAAATAAAAAGGATGTGAGGAAACGCCATGTAAATGATGAATTTATTTTTCATGTATTGGGCTGGTTTTAAACATTACAGTGTAAATCCCTAAATTCGTAGTGACCGTCAATAAATTAATTTTTCCGGTGAAGAGTTTGTGAGGATCGGTCCAAAAATAACTCAAATTTTAAATTATTTGTGTCGACGTTTCGACAATATTTGTCGTCATCATCAGGACATGTGTATGAATACAAAAGAAATGTCAAACAACAGAAAAATTATTTGCGTGAACGTGTTTGTGTATGTGAGTGCGTGTGTGCGCGTGCGCGTGCGTATGTGTGTATCCTTGTATATGTGAAGGAGTTGAGACGTTTGTTTTAGATAATAAAATGGTTTCTTTAAAAACAACGAGAAAATTATAATATCACAAGAGTTAATTTAAACAGTATTACAATTTAAATTACTCATAATGTAATGGTATTTGTAATTAATTATAACAGCAGTAATCAACAATTAAATATCAGAATTGGCACAGAAAACGTTTATACATATACCTGTCAACATATAGCATAGTAAAACACATTATAGCTAAATTCATATTATAGGAATGTTTATATATATATGTAATAAAATAAAATTTTAATTTCTTCAAAACGTTTTAAATTATACAAAAACCAGCTCAAGTAACTGGGAGTACGCTGGGTGCATTCACACAAACGTTGACGTTATTGATGCTGTCAGACGAAATGTAATTCACCTGTCTATCATCGTAAACAGAAATGCCAGCTGAACTGACGTTTCAGAAGTGCCGCCGTTCATTTTGTTGCTCCATTTATGTCAATCAGCATCTCAGTCTCTCAATTTCCTTTCTGCTTTAACAATTCAGTTAGAATGGTTCCTTTCCTTTCATCTTTGTAACTAGGAATCTTTGGTACGCAAATGGAAAATTAATTTACATCAAATTGTGTTACATTTCATTGTTTGTAATGAAATGTAACACAACATAATATTTTTATTCATGTTGCTTTTATTATTATTATTATTATTATTATTATTGATTATAATATAATGTATGAGGCGATTGGGCTCCTGGCTTGAAGAACACGGCCTGGATTTAGCCACCGATACGATCGAATAGTAGCCTACTGCTCACCCGGCGACGGGTTCCCACTATAATACCGCTGTAAGTGGGAGCTGAGACAGTATTTACAAAGAGTGCTGTGAAATACCTAAGGGTGAGATTAGACTCAAAGCTCTCCAAATAAAGAATGCAGCTGATAAGGCGGCTAACGTTACAACCAAGCTCAGCAGACTTATAGCCAACATAGTAGGTCCTACTGCAAGCAAGAGGCGATTGTCGGTGGCGATCACAGAATCCATCCTTCTGTACGGTTGCAAAATGCACTAAAGACGGAGAAGTACAGCAAACGTATGGCATCGGTGAAGAGAAGAGGAGCCCTCAGAGTAGCATCCTCTTACCGGACAGTGCCAGAGCCAGTAGTCCTGGTGATAGCGGGAGTGACTCCCGTAGACCTGTTGGGTTTAGAGCGGAAGCATTTATTCGAAAAAAAAAGAACAAATTGGAAGGGTTGCTGCAAAGCATGAAGCCAGGGAACTCGCTCTCAGGCACTGCCAAGGACGTTGGGATAGAGAGGATAGAGGAAGATGGACCGCAAGGGTCAAACCAAACTTGAAGGAATGGATCGACCGCCAACACGGTGAGATCAACTACCATCTGACCCAGTTGCTCAGTGGCCACGGCAATTTTAATGCCTACCTCCACAGAATGGGAAAGGTGCAAATCTCAGCATGCCAATACGGAGACTGTCCCCATGAATATGCCTCGTACACGTTTTTCAAGTGCTGCAGATTCGCAAGACAGAGGATGGTACTGGAAATGGAGCTCGGGGAGTTCACGCCTGAGAGCGTAGTTGCGCTTATGCTTCGTGTTAAGACGGAATGGGACTGCATCAATTCACTTATTCAGCGGGTCTTACTAGAAAAAAAGACAGGCCCAACTTGCACCTAACGGGCAGTAGAAGATGAGGAGCCACTAGAAGAAGTCAGATAAGGGCTCAATAGGCTCCATCGTAAAGTAATACGCTAAGTGGTTCTAGGTTAGATATGAATGCATGAATTAGTGGTGGGTTTTTTAGTGGGTGAGAGTCCCACACACCAGAGGAAGCACGGTCTCCTCTCGGTCCATAAAACATTTTTCTCCCTTTATGAAAAAAAAAACAATTATTATTATTACTTAATTTTTGTTAAAATAAATGTCACTATTACTTGTCCTGACACTGAGGGTTCTGTAATCATGCTTCAAAATAAAATTGCAATTGAAACAAGCAAAATTTGTTTTAATACAAACAGCACTGCACACACACACACACACACACACACACACACACACACACACACACACACACACACACACACACACACACACACACACACACACACACACACACACACACACACACACACACACACACACACACACACACACACACACACACACACACACACCACATCATAGTTACTATATAAAGTATAGTATATAGTATAGGCAGTGTGTAAATATATAAAATTATAAAGTGTGTCGGCTTCATTCGGTACATAGGCTATGCAGTAGCCAGCAGCCAGCTATTAACTAATGTTTTCATAAAAAGCCTGTCTGTCGTAGCAACAACAATAAACACACTGCACTTTACTTAATTCATTTTTCTTTTTTCAGTTACATTTTTTTGTACAGTCTGTTTAAAATTAATGTTTATAAATGCAAACTAAATAAAGTTAATTGCTGTTGCGTTCCACAGACACACACACGTGCCCGCGCGCCCGCGAGTAACACACATTACTTTGGATAGTACACAGAGAGGAACATAAATTTGTTTGTGTTGCTATGAATTGATTTTAAAATTTGCTTCACTGTCAGTTTAATATCACGTTTTTATTTAAAAAATAATTAATAATTGTGTTAACGGTTTTATGAAATCAAATTGTATATTTCAAAAATTGCAAAATGAGTTATAGTAATAATAATAATTATTATTATTACTTAATTTTTAAAATAAATGTCACTATTTCGTCACTATAATTGTCCTGATACTCAGAGTTCTGTAATCACGCTTCTAAATAAAATTGCAAATATTAAAACATAAAACATAAAACATAAAACATAAAATATAAAACATAAAACATAAAACATAAAACATAAAACATAAAACATAAAACATAAAACATAAAACATAAAACATAAAACATAAAACATAAAACATTAAACATAAAACATAATATAAAATATAAAATATAAAATACAAAATATAAAATATAATACTTTAATATATAAAATATTAAAATATTGTTTTAATTTTAAATATTGTACTACATATGCTAGGAAAATGTATAACGGATAAATTGTACGAGACGCGATTTATTAACTAAAGTCCTTGTATTTGTTGTAGCGCTAAGCTGCTGAATATCGAGTGCCCCATGTTTTAGTATCATCATTCAAATCATCATATATATTATTTATGTTTTCAACATCCCTTTTTCTCAACTAATACAAAGCCTACAGCGATGAATAAGGTATCAGTGGATAGCAATTTTTACCGACTTCTGACATAGCATACTCAGTTTACGTTAAAACACATTGTTTGTTTAAAATTTAAGTTAAAAGATTCCCACACAGTCAAGATTCCCAAGACATTCTACTGCGACGAAAACGAGATAATTGCGAAAGTGTTCCCAACTGGCAGCATTAATGCCAACAATGTCAACTACTTTATCAACACAGCCATATTATGCCCGAAAAATGAAGACTGTACAAAAATCAACGAACACATTGTGCAAAACATTGTAGAAGGAGATGCAAAGTTTACTACAGTTTTGATTCCGTACAACCCGTCGAGGGGACTGACAACCAATTGTATCCTCTAGAATTCTTAAATAGTTTAAACCCAGGCTTGCCAACATATAAATAAATTTGAAGAAAAACACTATTGTCATGTTGATCAGAAATTTAAATGCTAATCTTAGGGGCAAGAATGGTTGTCAGGCACCTCCATGAATACACTGTCACTGCTCGGTTAATTGCCTCTGGAAAAACTGAGGTCATACCACGAATTAACCTCACCCCATCCGACCCAACCATGTCTTTCCAAATGACCAAATGACCAGAAGACAGTTCCCACTGAAAGTTGCCTTTGCAATGACTATCAATAAGTCTTAGGGACAAACGCTAAAAAGAGCTGGATTATACTTGCCAAATGCTGTACCTACTCATGGACAACTCTATGTAGCCTTTTCAAGAGTCACTAAATCTAACAATATTTTTGTATCAATTACCGAAAATGACAAACAAAAAATTCAAGATGATTGCATTCTGACATCAAATATTGTATACAAAGAGGTATTGTAAATTGTAAATACGTTCACATTAATAAACTCTCTTTGCTATTTTGTGTATACACTTCGCTGAGTATTTAATTTCAACAACCCAACTGAAATTCGCACGGATTTACTGGTGACGTAATATTCCTCTATCGGATATTTTGTAAGGATAATATTCGCGGTAGTGATAACGCGTGGAGCGATTTACAATTAGTGCTACGATATATAGGCTAATCTCGCCAAATATCCGGCTCGCCCTGTCATATGCTGAGAGGCAATGTGTACGGACGCTTACACGGCCGGAATAATTTTGAATAAAATTACTTCCCGGCTGTTTGGCCGCGGTCCAAATTTTATGACAAAACGAGACGTTTCGGCAGTGCCACCGACTGCCATCTTTAGTGGAAACGAGTAAACGCTAACGTTAGACCAGAGTACTGTGGTTAAGGCTGCGATCTAACAGCGAGAGACAAGCTTAAAGACATTAACTTTAATAAAATGTGAGAGTGATTATACAAAAAACAAATTAAAAAATATATATATAATAATAATAATGGCTCCCATGTATACCACCGAAGTAGCTTAGGAATAGGCAGGGTAGACTGCCTAATGTGAGCCGTACGGCATACAAGGAAGGTAGTGTGGCCAGCACTACGCTTCAGCCGCCCATTATTATCCCCAAGATGTTATCCCAGGTACTCATTTTCAACAGGCTGAGTCGACCTGGGGGCTGAAAACGCACCTTTATTTTATTGTGCGGGCCAGGGAATTGAACCCGGGACCTCTAGATTAGTAGCCAGGTGCCATACCCACTGGTATACTGAGCCACCTAAAATAAAAAAAAAAAAAAAAAATCAGTATCTTCTGAGGTTGAACTACAAGAAACTTCACTCTTACGTTTACGTGTAATTGGTTTTACAGTTTTAGGACACTTTTTTAGCTCTTTTTTGGCCGCCGATAATGACGTTGATGGAATTTCATCCTGCACAGAAGAAGAATTTTCATCAACTTGGAGATCAGACACACAAATGCTCTTCCCAGCTGGAACTTGCAGTTTTTTCTTCTTGGTGGGGCGAGGTTTCACAGACTCATTTCGCTTCTGTTCCAACTGTTCAAGGAATGCTTCTCCAACCATGCTCAAATTTAAGTGTTTGTCCTGATTAGGCACCCGTTGCAAAATTTCTTTCTTGTTAATTGGAGCTATGCCTGCTTTCTTGAAGCCTGCCTTTAGATTGCTTGCAATGTTTGGTTGCAATTCATCTAAGACAGTTCGTAACAGCATGGAGAACTGATCCTTTGGAAGCACGCCCAATCTTTTACCTGCATCAGACTGTTTCCACCTGTTGAGGACATCTCTCCATTTCATTTTGAATGGCCCAAAATAGGCTATGTCCAGTGGTTGGGTTAAGTGAGTGGATTAGGGGGTAGGCAAATAAAACTGATGGTATTTTCTTCACATAATTTGACAACATTAACACTTATATGTGACGTCAAATTATCGCCTATTATAACTTTCTTCCCCTCTTGTCTCTTCAGAACAGGTAGCAGATGACTGATGAACCATTCCTCAAAAATTGCTAAGTCTATCCAACCGTGTTTACTTCTGTTGTAGAGCGCACCAAGTGGTCCATTTTCAGTCCAGGCGTCCCACAAGTACTCAGCCTTATAGATGATGTAGGGTGGAAGTGCAGTCTCTGATGCGTTGCCACAAAACATGACGCTTATGCTAGACTTGGTTGAGTTTATAACCCTCTCTGGATATTTGCAGCCTCTCCTACAAATAACTTTTTTCCTACCAGGGTCATCACTCATGTTACTTTCATCGTAATTGTAAATATTGGCTGAAGGAACTCCTTCAAGCTCATTACTTAAATTTTTTATGTAATCAGTGATGACTTTTTCGTCAACCGAGGCTCGGGCTCGTTTTATATTTGCTGCAAATCTTACAGCTAACTGATGATGTCTGTTTAAAAAAGATTTGACCCAATCTCTGCCGGGAAGATTGTTTTTAAACTGACTTACAATTCTTCCTTGCCTAGCTAAATAAGCTTTCACTATGAATCTAAAATCTATTTCATCACATGGAAATCCAAAATCACAGATTTTGTCGAGATGGCTCGCAAAAGCCAGCTCTTCTTCAGTGGTGAATACTTTAGGATGTCCTGGACTATTTATGTGCTGATTTTTAAGTTTTCTCTTAATGGTAGCTCTACGTATCTTATAAAAAGATTCTGCCTCTCTTTGTGTCATCTGTTTTGTTCTTAGAGCCTCCAAACACTCTTGTAGTTTTTCATCTGTGTAGTCGGCGTACCTCCGGCTCCCCGGTTGCCTTTTGTACTTGCTCGGCATGCTAGTCTCCGTCCCTGAAAAAAGGAGATCTGTTTCAAATATATATATATATATATATATATATTGATACAAATAATCATTATTCAAACAACTAAATAGAAAAAAAACATGCATGTGGGCTACTTGAGCCCAACATTAACCTGGGCTCAAGTAACCCGTATTTTTAGGTTATGTTGACATGCTTAGCAAAAAAGATATTTTATAATTACTGAATACATGTAACTATATGATCAGGTGGTGAATAGTTTCTAGAGATATATAGCATAAAAAAATAGACTTACCTGAGTTCTTAAGGCACAAAATGTGATGTACACGGATGAAAGTTTTCAGAAACAAAAATACAACACTTTTCACAACAATCAAAACACTTAAACCTGCAACCTGCTGGTCATTTCTCGAACCCTGAAATCTTATGTAATTCTAGGCAGTTGTGTTACCTAGCAGAAAAACGTCGAACTCCGTCCTTCTCGTGACTTTTAGTTAAATTGAGGGCTGATTGAAACACTTTTTCTTTTTGGGCTCAAGTAATACCTGTGGGCTCAAGTAACCCTACTTTACTCGGTACCTTATTAGAAAAAAGTCGGTGTGTAGTGGGACACACACCAAAAGTGAAAATGACATTGTCGAGTGACTAGTGAACTGATTGAAAGGTTGCTCGTATGTACTTGTAGTAAATGTGTTTTTGCTATAAAGAATAAAGATTCAAAAAGAATTAATGGATAATTAAATAAGACGAGGGCATATGTATGCCAGTAGAAGAAGAAGAAGAAGAAGAAGAAGGAGAAGAGAAACATGGGTTTTAAAATATTTTTTAAATGTTAATATCTATTAACCACAATTCTTGTACAACTCTAACAATCTTAACACAGTCTTAACCTACTATGGTTAAAGTTTGGATCTAAAAGCGAGACAAAAGTTTAAATACCTTAACCGCAATACTGTGATCCTAACGTATATCATCTGACGTAAGCGTTTAGTCGTTTCCACTGAAGATGGTAGTCGGTCGCGCTGCCGAAACGTCTGGTTTTGGGCCACGGCCAAACAGCCCGGGAAGTAATTTTAATCAAAGTTGAGAGGCAACGTTTGTCAAGTTTACAGACCAAACGTTATGAGGTCACAGTGAAGTTAGACGATTGTGTCGATCGTTTAGTGAAGGACATACGAATTGGACTATTCAGGAACGTAGCGGTCAATCATAGCGATAACAGATTTTAGGTAGGAGGCGTCAGTAAACAAATTTAATAAAATCTGCTATTTATTTTTCGAAATAATGTATTCAATTGTGTAACTCTTTATGATCAGTAATGTATGAGACTGTGATACAGGATCTTGATTGTAAAACATCGGTATGGCGAACCATACACGACTGCCATGTCTTAAGATTTATATTTAAAATCATTTTCGAAATGAAATATTACCATAGAAACTACTTTTTTCTTCAGCCTTAACCACAGTACTGTCGTCACTAACTAATGATGGCAGTCGATGACACTGCCGAAACGTCTGGTTTTGCAGAAAACGTTGGACTACGGCCAAACAGGCCGGGAAGGAATTTCAACAACAAATACTTCTTTGTTGTTGATAAAGTAGTACACATATAAAAAATTATCCCCTCCACTTTCAACTACACTTCTCATTTACAGATATTTCATCTACCTTTCTACAGTGGATTATTATGACCTTCTTTTCAGGATACTGTATTTATCAAAATTAAGTACTTTACTCTTGTTAAAACATAAAACGTTGCTGGTAAACGACCCCCTTCCCCTTAACCGATCTTTACCAAAATCAATAGGCCTTGAGTCCTCTACAACTCAGGCACATATGCTAAAAATTATTTGATTCTGTTTGAATTTGAGGTAATTATTGTTCGCCATAGGAAAAAATTCTACACACAGACACTAGACAGACACACACACACAGACACTTTCCGGAAAATTACTTTTCTTCACGTTTTGAGGGTAGTACAATCAGAATCAGTCCTTATCTCGAACTTGATTTTTTCGCGATCATCATACTTCCATTTTCTTACGGAACATGGAAGCATAAAGTGAACGCGGCCATTTGTGATTTACTCGTAAAAAACAAAAGTTGCGACCGAGGTAAAAAATTTGAACCCGGTCAATTACGACTGAAAACATTGCCCTATCAGCTACAGACACGGACTTCGTCCATCAAAGGAGTGTGAAGAGATGAAGACTAACGCTTCAAATGGTGAATGCAAGCGTAAAGTTTGTGTGCTGAAGGCGGCACTTGAGGAAATGATGAGAATCTTGAGGAAACGAGGAACAGTAAATGCGGGACAGTGGATTCAATTGTGATTTATGGGGGATAACAAGAGGCACTAGCGTGGCGTCCATGTAACCGGGTATATCACTGAATAAATACTTTAGTTATTGAATAATTTGAAATCTGAATAATGTTAGTAGGGAAACTTGATGAAAAATGTAGCATTGCTTTCTAACTGCTGCGAACTTGCACCACCTTGTGTTACCGGCTCAGACATCGGAAATGTTTTACTACGTACGGTCATTGACCTCGCACTAGTTGTCACTGTACAAACTGTGGAGTAGGGAGACATTCGTCCATCCAATGTGTTGCCGCTATATAAACCGGCAAAACGCTTAGTTAGCAGCTATGTTTGTTTCCGGAACGGATGTGCAGCAGTTATCACCTACCTATTAGTGTTTTGTTCATTTAATCATGTGTTTCTCTGTTTGTCTTTATTATTATTTTTAATTCGATTATTTGTGTTCTGATTTAGTTCATGACTTGTGTAAGTATAATGAGAGTCAGATCCCGTTGAACAGGGACCCTCTTCTTCTCCCAGCGAATGATAGAAAATGCTCTAAAAAGAACACTTGGTACAAGAAAAAATTTGAATTAATTTTTAAGTTAAGTTTTAGACCTATCACAACCGGCAACATGTGTAATGTACCCAAGCCACACCACTGTTACGAAGGTGAGACACTAGCAGCACCCGGCATGGAGGGAGAGAGAAAGACATGCTCAGGAGATTCCAGGTAAAGGGAGCAATAACCTTGGACCAACTGCTTTATTATACTGTTACGAGTCTGTGAGGTTAGCATCTACCTCTTTCGTCTATGATAAGTGGAGGATAATTGCGTAGTTGAAAGAAGGTAGGAAACACTAAGTCACTGCCGACAGAATAGAGTACGCACCAATCAGGATACGTATTTCATGGGGCTAAGGGTAGTAAGAGGGTAGTGTTGGAGGGCTGACACGATGTGACGAACTGCTAGGCAAAGGCAGTTTAAACGTTTGAACTATTGATTGATTATACACGATATTGTTACATGCGTTGCATATTGTAACATTAAAATTTTGTTACATAAGAAAGTATATAGCAATCCTCAAAATTCACTGTGATATGCCTATGTACAAATTTTATTTTATATTGTATGCAAAGAAGCATATTAGAAATTAAAGAGTCAGGAAAACACACTAACATATAATCATTAAAAGATAATATTTCAAATAGCCATGTATACAGAGGAATAAATATTTTGTTAGTTAAATGCAAAGAAAATGAGATAACATACGCGTATAATAACTACTTAACCAATTGACAATGACCCAACCTGTAATGACTAAGACTTGACTATACCCAGAGGAAGATCATGTAATATTAGTATGTAAATATAGAAACATGTAAATGGATAAATGTAGAGTGTAAGTGTTAATATATTAAGAATTAAGCTATTATATAATTGATAGTGTTTTAATGTAAAAGAAATGCACTAATATGTACCAACCTAGAACAAACATTGTAATTGTCAGGAAATTATATTGTCAAAGATATGTTTAAGATAATATTAATATAATAAGAATATATAGTGTGAGAGAGGAGAAGGTAATGATGTCATTAAGAAAAAATTTAATTGTATCAACTATTATGTTAACTTACCTTGACAAATGTATATTAAATGTTTTATGTTGCCCTGAGATAAAGATTTCATGTACTGCAAGAGCAACCAGAGAGAGTAAACTACAAATCAATGTAAACAGGATGTTCAAGAATTCAATCAATTAGTAAAAAAAATAAGTATAGAGCAATTCTCTTTTAGTAATTAGTATATCATATTACAATATGCAACTGTGTTATAAAATGTTTATACAGTAGAAAAATCTATTCTTACATTTACATTAAGTAATCCCTTATAATACATATGCAATGGTAATATCAGGTACAGTATTAGAATTAGTTTGATAAGCTAAGGATTTAGAGCAGTTCAGTATGAAACGGTAACGAATGATGTAAAATAAGGGTAAAGCTACTGCCGGTAACCAATTAGTAGATAAATCCTCCGGGTTCACATTGTAGACAATAATATATTGTGCGGTACAATAGGATTGATATTAAACGATACAGCTCGCGGGAGATTTACAACTAACGCATCGTATGTGTTATTGATTACACAGTGGAGTCTGGTTTGACACAAGTATACGTTTGAATAGCTTGTTATTATAAACAATTCTGTGCCATAATCTAACAGTTTACTGTACTTTTGCTGGAGAAATTAACAGTCTTTGTTTCTGAACTCAAAAAACCTTGCTACACCTGAGGCAACAATAACTTACACACAAACGAAAATCGGATTAAACAACTGTTATTAGTTTCGCCTAATTACAAACGTTTTTGGAATTTCCAATAAAGAAAAATAACAAATTGTGCAAGATTCTGATGTAAAGTAAAATCCTCTCTCATTATAAAATAGCGTACTTAGGAACAATTTTTTAACATTTCCTTCTCCTTCTTCCTCTTCTCCTCCTTTTTCTTCTTCTTCTTCGTCTTCTTTTCCTCCTCCTTCTCCTCCTCCTTCTTGTTGTCCTCCTCTTACTCTTTTTGGAAGGAAAATATGGACAAGAGCATCTAACCTTCGATTGCTTCTCATGTTATACATGCGTCAAACAGACAGATAGACAGACAGACGTCAAGACAAATGCTAAATTGTCGATTAAAACCAAGAACTTGTTTGCTGTGTCCGATAATATAATAATACTGTGTTCAATTGGTGCCATTTTCTTGTGACAATATATTGTAACGT
This sequence comes from Magicicada septendecula, assembly GCA_034769895.1. Classification (NCBI taxonomy): domain Eukaryota; kingdom Metazoa; phylum Arthropoda; class Insecta; order Hemiptera; family Cicadidae; genus Magicicada; species Magicicada septendecula. The sequence continues at coordinate 290,741,288 of CM068373.1, read as the reverse complement.
CTCTCCCTGAGCTCAACCAAATAAACTCTCTTAGTAGTTAAGCCCAACGTTGGTACGTTATGTTGTAACGTCTCTCGCTGAGCTCACCCAAATAATAAACTCTCTTAGTAGTTAAGCCCAACGTTTGTACGTCATCTTGTAACGTCTCTCGCTGAGCTTAAGTCTCGAGTAATTTACGTCTATTTGTTATTTTTCAGAACGCTCGCTTAATTAAGAGTCACAGAATTTGTTATTTTTATGTTATATGCTTTCAAAATCGAGGGTGTGTGATTATGCAAAGATTTTTGAAAGATTTTCTTAAATTTTGTTTATGTGAAATCAATACCGTTGTTTGACAGTAGTTAGGAGAGAGAGTGCAAAGAGAATTACTCTCTTAGTATACGATTGAGTATTTCAAATTTTTCCGCTCGTGGTACCAGCTGGCTGTTACTTTTACGAACCCATTTGAGGGTAAAGTGACTCCAAATGGTACGTAATAAATTCTGGATGTCCGTTCTCCTCTCGATCTTCTTACAATCTGTAACTAACTACCATCTACTGGAAATAATACACATTTTATTATTTAAACCACAAGGCATTCCTTGAATTATTTAACGTATTTTATGGTCTCCCAAAACATAAATGGATAATCGATTCTTACATAAAACACAGAGTTAATTCGATCTTGCTTTGACAAACATATATCATATTGTGCCGAGTTTTGGAAAAACTCGGCTATTTTCTTGTTAATGATGTGACGGGCATTGCCGTACATGTTAATTAATTAGCTTAGCGGTGCCTGTTCCGTTATCTACACGCCTGCTATGCCGATCCGCGCGCGCTCTGTGGTGAGCGCTACGTAACGTTTTTTCAGTAGCTGCTCTTGGCAGTTCTCGTCAGGCAGCCGGCCTCAACTGATCTTCCATTCTCCCGGCGGCTACCAGTTTGAATTTTGTATTCTAATATCTACTATGCTTAGATAATCTCTACTCGACTCTCCGGTAAGTGTGTTTAAGGTACTTTACTTATTATTTAATAAAAAGGATTGTGATTTAACTTAAATCAACGCCGATGCAAGGCGATATATATATATATATATATATATATATATACACGTGAAGTCACCACGTGGCAAGCGCGGGTTAAATTCTGATTATTCATGTCTTGAACGTTAACACTGGCTGAGATAAAATATTTACAAAGTATTTATAAAGTATTTATGTCTGTATATTTTTTTCTAATTATATCAGGAGGGGCGTAAGAAGATGTATTTTGTTATTTTGTTGAAACAACGTGCTTTATGAACCTGTTTAAGTTTGCAACTCATCTCGAATTTGTAATAAGGGATTATTAAGTTGACGAACTGTCTATGAATAGCTAGTTATTTAACTCTAAATTCTGTACTGAGGGTAATTTCAATGCATTCTTAAATTTTAAAATGTTCTTTTAAAACTGAGCATGTTGTGGTGTGTGAGTTATGCTGGAGTCAAAGGGGTATAGTGAATTACTGAACACTTGAGTAATTACCCATATATATAATTGTCCAGGGTTCCTGATTTAAGTCGATCTCCTGATTCGCTCCAGCTGGTGGCCGATCATCCGCCACCCATGACATTAAACTAGTAACTTTCCGTGTTAGCCGCCGCCGGGAGGACGAGATGGACTTCACGCTGCAATTACCTCAGGTTTTGTGACGGACTATACCAGGTGACATTTAAGCCTTTAATAAATATTTTTGGCCTCTACAATGTAGAACATCTGATACTATTCCTGGAACAGCTCCAGTTAAAGTTTTGTGGGTGCACAAGTCCAGCGGGACAGTTATTGATTATAAATTTTGTCAGATTTATTTTACAAACGCTTACGCCCCTAGAGTAAGTGTAAACTCGGACGGGGTCATGCGTCACCGAATTGTGCTACTAAATTTTCTCCTATTGCAAAAGTGTGCGTAACTTAATGTTACTGATTTGTAGAGCTGTTAATTATTCTTGCATGGGTGCCGGGGTACATTGTTGGGCATTTTCTTGATGGTATTCATAAATCTATATGGGTTTTGCTTTTTTTAGATTATTTAAAGGTTTGGGGGTGCCTTGACCTGTCATCATCGCCTGTCGGTGCGGTCATCCACAGGTTTCTGACTTGTTAAATTTTGTTACATCTGGTTCGGCGCATGGCCTTGCCTGAGGTCAACCCAATTCTGTATGAACACCTCAAATGTGTTTTATTAGGGTTTTATGTTATAAAATTTTTAATTAAAATTGTTATTAGACATTTTATAAAATTTATGTTAGCCGTTTAATAATTCAGTAATAAGTAATTTTCATCATTTTCTTTTACTGCCATAGCCAGTGTATTAATTGTTGAGTTGTTAATATGAGCACACTATTGGTTCTTACTTTTCAATTATAAACCTTATTATATATTTTATAAAATTTATGTTAACCATGTAATAATTCAGTAATAAGTGAATTTTCATCATTTTCTTTCACTGCCATAGCCAGTGTATTAATTGTTGAGTTGTTAATATGAGCACACTATTGGTTCTTACTTTTCAATTATAAACCTTATTATATATTTTATAAAATTTATGTTAACCATGTAACAATTCAGTAACAATAAATTTTCATCATTTTCTTTTACTGCCATAGCCAGTGTATTAATTGTTGAGTTGTTAATATGAGCACACTACCGGTTCTTACTTTTCAATCATAAATTTTATTATACATTTTATAAGACCGTGCAGTCATGTTGACCTTGCGATGGCACATTACTATTTGGGGGGAAACATTCCTAAATTTTGTATACTTGTAATAATTTCATTTGTCGTAACTCAGTCATAATCTGACGTGTTAATGGATTTGTTTTTTTTAATGAAAAGTTTTTAAAGCAGGCTGGGCACTTTACCCGTTTACAGTAGTTTGGGATGGGGGTCTTGGTCACGGATACTGGGGGTTATATTCTTCTGAGGTATGGTGAAATATATATATATAGGCTGCCTGCCAGGTGAACATGTGTGTGTGGTATATGTTTATATATATGTGTGCTATGTGTATTCATGTAACTATATTGATTGATGTTGTATTTATGTGTATTTATGAGAAATTATTAGAATGATGTTTACATATATTATAATTATATGATGTTACATGTGTATATTTTCAGATGTTGTAATGCCAGGGAGGGGAGTAAAAGTTTGTAATGAATTTTTTTAATTCTATGAAAGTTATATTGAATACTTAGAGTTACACTTATAAGGTTACCTGAAATTGCTAATAAAAAATTGTTATTGTTGTTTAACCATCGAGTTTAATTGCAAGTCCCATCCCACTGGACCCAGCGCATTTTTGGCTTCTCTAGGCCCTCGGCCTAGTTTTAAATAACTCGTGGCCCCCCCCAAAAAAGTTTTTTTTTTATAAATCTAAAAATAGAAAGAGGGGTTAAAAATGGTTGCAGAGCGTGGTTGATTCTAGGGTCTAACCCTTGGGTCCTTGGGTGTGACGGGGCTTGCAAACTCGGAAATAGTTTGAGAAAAACTTCAAAACTTTGAAAATGAATGCAGAGGTAGATGCAATGGCAGGTTTAGCATTTTATGTGTATGTGTGTGGTCAATGTATAATTGATATTTGATTTGCGATTGTAAACCTGATGCCGCCACGTGGCATGCGTTTTAGTTGGGGTTTTTGTTGTTGTGGAGATTGGACCTTACCGGAGATCACTGGGGGATTGCCGGGGGAATGGGCTGCCTTAGATATAGTTATGGAAGTAATAGCGCGTGAGGTTAGCTGGATGCGGTATGGCCTGACAGGAAGTCGGTACCGACATTGACCCGATTTAGTCTTTGGAGTTTATAATAAATGTCTTTGTTGAAATGTTATATGTCGTGGTATTTGTTCGGTGGTGTGGATTGTTGGTCTATGTTATTGTCTGATGTGTTTCTTCTCTTGAGTGTGGTGGCTGACGGAGAGTTGGTTCTGGAGCGGATCAGGTTTTCGCAGCGCTAGGGAACCCGGAGGTCGCTCAAAGGAAATATAGTACTTTAGTTTTTCTTTTTTTGTGACTATGTTTTGTAGGTCATGTTTGTGTTAGGTGTTTAGTGGGGATTTGTTTTATTGTTGTTTGTTGTGAATTGTGCAATTCTGGCTGCGGTATGCTACCAGAAATTGCCCCACCCTATTTCAGGAGTTCTCCAGAAACTTTCGGTGTTGGATGGAGTAGATGAGGATAGGTTGTTGGTCTTCTTGGACCTGGTCCTGCAGTTGGCAGATTTCCCGGGTGTGTCCGATGAGGAGGTCTTGTCCCTTATATACCCGTTTTGCCGGGGTTCATTGGCATGGCTGTTCACCAGCACTCTGCGTCGGGGCTGCAGTGTCGACACCTTCCATGGGGAAGTGTTGGATTTCTTCATACCACGTCGACGACGTGACCAGTTGAAGTTTAAGTTATTCTATCGTCTACAGGCCAACGGAGAGGCATTGGGGGACTTCGTGCACGATGTAAGGAAAGCTGCCCGTATATTAAGACTGGGGTTGCCCGAGACGGAAGTCATACAGGTAATACGAGAAAGGCTGAATCCCCAAGAGAGATCCCGGCTGGTTTTCGCAGATCCTCCACGTTCTTTTGCGGACCTGGACCGGTGGTGTGCGCATGCCAGGACTGTCCAGGCGAATGACGAGTCCCGGGGAAGAGCTGCTAAAGATGTCCAATACTCCAGTGGTTCATTAGGAACAGCAAAAGAAGACAAACATGGTGGTTGGAGGAGAACCCAAGAGAGGGTCAGAAAAACTGAATATTCCGGAAGTAATAGAGGCTACAAGGGGGTGGCAAGTATGAGGACGGTGACAACGGTTACAGCAGAGAAAAGAAATAAGGGTGGAATTAACAGGGGAAGTAGAGATTATATTAGGGAACAAACATCGGAAAGTAGGGAGCCTGTAGCAAGTTATTACTATTTGGAGAGTAAGGAAACTTTAAAGGTTTCAGAGGAAGTACCAGTGCCTAATAGAGTAGTGGATGAAGAAGGTGAAGCGGAAGAAGAAAAGCGGAATAACTTCTATGGATTAATACCGACAAGAAAACATTTGTTGATACCGAATTAAAAGACTCAGAGAGGACGTCACAGTTGAATCCAGATGCCGTGGAATTTGTTCCGGTATCTCCATCTCGGTTCGTGAGGGATCCAGATCCTGGAACATCATCATCGTCTACGCAGGGATATGAGAAGTCACTTGATGGTGTAGCTTTACCATCGCCAGTAGAAATTAATTTAGTCTTTGCACATGAACCTGGACAGCTGGATTCCAGGGTGGAAAATGTTGAGAACGTTGTAGTTGCTGAGAGTGGTGAAGGAGTGGAATCGAAGGAAGAGGCAGAAGAGCGGTCTGCAGATGCTGCACAGGAAAGTATAGTTGCAGGTGTTAGGGAGACTGAAGAGTCTGAGTTTGCGGATGGACACGGAGCTGTCCAGGCTGCAAAAGTTTCGGAGGTTGCGGATGGAGAAGGGGATGTCCATGCTGCAAGTGTGGTGGAAGGAGATGAGGTAGAAGTTGAGGAGAAATTTGGTTGCAGCGTTGTGGAGTGTGCGAGTGAGAATGATGTAGTGTGTGAAGATGTGCAGACGCCTTCTGTAAGTAGTGTTGAGGATTCCGAAGAACGGAAAGAAGTTTCATGCGGACCAGAGGAGCAACTGGAGGAAGATAAAGATGTGCAGTGTTCGGATGGTGGTAGTGGACGTGATGGCGATGATGTTGGTGATGAATGTGTTGAGGAAAACGAGATTGGAGAGGAGGTTAGTGAACAAGTTTGTGAAGGAGCTGGTGACGAGGGTGATGCAGAAATCGGTGAGGAGCTGGGAGAAGATGCTGTTGAAGATGGATCAGGCGAGCAACTGGAAGGTGGTGAGGAGGTGCAGTGTCATGAGGTTGATTTGAATTATGGGGACGAAAAGGGGGAAATTGCGGAAGAGGAAAAAAAGGAAAAAGTGGAAGAAAGAGAAGCAGGGAAGGCAGAAGCAGAGGAGTTAGATGATGAGGATAATCCAAATTGGGGTGAAAGTAGTGAGGCTTAACACGAGATAATTTCTCAGAGAGTGACGTCCGAAAGGAACGAGTACCTAAAGTCCGTCATAGAAAGGTGAGAAGAAGCGGTTAACGGGTAGCGGGTAGATGTTCCCCACAGTCCCAGTGGTGTTCGTCTACTTCAGGGTTGCGCCCCTGCCCACGCGAGCCTTGGTTTTCTCCAGTCATTCTCCTTTTCGGAGGGAACCATTTCCTTACCCGTAGTCCTCGCTCTTGACCTTCAAGGATCCTTGCCCCGTTTCATCTTCCCGATTTTCCTACCCCACCCTAAAAAAAAAAAAAAAACCACGATAAGGAGTTACAGAACCTTGCCGAAAGTGCCCTTGGGTTGTCGTGGTCTTTGAGATCGTCAGTTTCCCCTTGTCGGGAGAGGTTAGATGGAGTGATGGTGTGCTGTTGTTGGTTGTTAATAGTTGTTGGTGTTGATGTTGTTCATTGTAGGGTCCGAGCCATGCCGCATTCCCCGGTTGTTTACCTTGGTGTTTATTCTGAGTTAAGACTGGGTTGTGTGTATATATATATATATGGTGTATCGACGGTGCTGTGGTGAAGTAAACCTCCCCTTCTAGTTACGGTGTAACCAAATGTGAAGTAGGAGTTGGGATGGATGTTCGCGTGCCTTTGATGTGGTCTTCTCTGTCGGGCTCTGCGTGGCCGTCCGCCCAAGTGTAGGGATGTGGGCCAGTCATATGGCAAGGATGGAGATGCCTTGTTGGTGCATATGGCTGGTCGGTCCAAGAGGTGGACGATAGGTAGTACGGTCACTCACATGTCAAGGTGGGTGATACCTTGTTGGGTCTTCGGACGGGTATGTGAGTGGGACCGGAAGAAGTAGGTGATGGTCACCGCAGAGGGTGACGCGTTGGGGCGGTCACGTGGGGTGGGCCTGGCGGAGGGGGTCGCATGGGGATGGCCGCAGTCTTCTGAGCCTCAGTTCTCCTGAGAGCCATGACTGGTGGGAACTCCGATAGCAGCGCGAGTTTCGTGGACTATTGGGGTAAACTGCAGGGTACCCCGGAGTTCCAGTTGGGCAACCATGTTGCCCTTTTGGAGTAGGGGTGTGCCGAGTTTTGGAAAAACTCGGCTATTTTCTTGTTAATGATGTGACGGGCATTGCCGTACATGTTAATTAATTAGCTTAGCGGTGCCTGTTCCGTTATCTACACGCCTGCTATGCCGATCCGCGCGCGCTCTGTGGTGAGCGCTACGTAACGTTTTTTCAGTAGCTGCTCTTGGCAGTTCTCGTCAGGCAGCCGGCCTCAACTGATCTTCCATTCTCCCGGCGGCTACCAGTGTGAATTTTGTATTCTAATATCTACTATGCTTAGATAATCTCTACTCGACTCTCCGGTAAGTGTGTTTAAGGTACTTTACTTATTATTTAATAAAAAGGATTGTGATTTAACTTAAATCAACGCCGATGCAAGGCGATATATATATATATACATATATATATATATATATATATATATATATATATATATACACGTGAAGTCACCACGTGGCAAGCGCGGGTTAAATTCTGATTATTCATGTCTTGAACGTTAACACTGGCTGAGATAAAGTATTTACAAAGTATTTATAAAGTATTTATGTCTGTATATTTTTTTCTAATTATATCAGGAGGGCGTAAGAAGATGTATTTTGTTATTTTGTTGAAACAACGTGCTTTATGAACCTGTTTAAGTTTGCAACTCATCTCGAAATTGTAATAAGGGATTATTAAGTTGACGAACTGTCTATGAATAGCTAGTTCTTTAACTCTGAATTCTGTACTGAGGGTAATTTCAATGCATTCTTAAATTTTAAAATTTTCTTTTGAAACTGAGCATGTTGTGGTGTGTGAGTTATGCTGGAGTCAAAGGGGTATAGTGAATTACTGAACACTTGAGTAATTACCCATATATATAAATGTCCAGGGTTCCTGATTTAAGTCGATCTCCTGATTCGCTCCAGCTGGTGGCCAATCATCCGCCACCCATGACATTAAACTAGTAACTTTCCGTGTTAGCCGCCGCCGGGAGGACGAGATGGACTTCACGCTGCAATTACCTCAGGTTTTGTGACGGACTATACCAGGTGACATTTAAGCCTTTAATAAATATTTTTGGCCTCTACAATGTAGAACATCTGATACTATTCCTGGAACAGCTCCAGTTAAAGTTTTGTGGGTGCACAAGTCCAGCGGGACAGTTATTGATTATAAATTTTGTCAGATTTATTTTACAAACGCTTACGCCCCCAGAGTAAGTGTAAACCCGGACGGGGTCATGCGTCACCGAATTGTGCTGCTAAATTTTCTCCTATTGCAAAAGTGTGCGTAACTTAATGTTACTGATTTGTAGAGCTGTTATTATGCTTGCATGGGTGCTGGGGTACTTTGTTGGGTATTTTCTTAATGGTATTCATAGATCTATATGGGTTTTGCTTTTTTTTAGATTATTTAAAGGTTTGGGGTGCCTTGACCTGTCATCATCACCTGTCGGTGCGGTCATCCACAGGTTTCTGACTTGTTAAATTTTGTTACATCTGGTTCGGCGCATGGCCTTGCCTGAGGTCAACCCAATTCTGTATGAACACCTCAAATGTGTTTTATTAGGGTTTTATGTTATAAAGGTTTAATTAAAATTGTTATTAGACATTTTATAAAATTTATGTTAGCCGTTTAATAATTCAGTAATAAGAGATTTTCATCATTTTCTTTTACTGCCATAGCCAGTGTATTAATTGTTGAGTTGTTATAATGAGCACACTACCGGTTCTTACTTTTCAATCATAAATTTTATTATACATTTTATAAGACCGTGCAGTCATGTTGACCTTGCGATGGCACATTACTATTTGGGGGGAACATTCCTAAATTTTGTATACTTGTAATAATTTCATTTGTCGTAACTCAGTCATAATCTGACGTGTTAATGGATTTGTTTTTTTTTAATGAAAAGTTTTTAAAGCAGGCTGGGCACTTTACCCGTTTACAGTAGTTTGGGATTGGGGTCTTGGTCACGGATACTGGGGGTTATATTCTTCTGAGGTATGGTGAAATATAAGGCTGCCTTCCAGGTGAACATGTGTGTGTGGTATATGTGTATATATATGTGTGCTATGTGTATTCATGTAACTATATTGATTGATGTTGTATTTATGTGTATTTATGAGAAATTATTAGAATGATGTTTACATATATTATAATTATATGATGTTACATGTGTATATTTTCAGATGTTGTAATGCCAGGGAGGGGAGTAAAAGTTTGTAATGAATTTTTTTAATTCTATGAAAGTTATATTGAATACTTAGAGTTATACTTATAAGGTTACCTGAAATTGCTAATAAAAAATTGTTATTGTTGTTTAACCATCGAGTTTAATTGCAAGTCCCGTCCCACTGGACCCAGCGCATTTTTGGCTTCTCTAGGCCCTCGGCCTAGTTTTAAATAACTCGTGGGGGAAAAAAGGGTTTTTTTATAAAGCTAAAAATAGAAAGAGGGGTTACAATATAACAAATATTTTTATTTCAGTCTTAATAACAAGAAAGAATTAATTAATTAATTTCCCGGGGTTATTTTAGAGTTCTTTGTACTTTGAGAAAGTCAGAAATGTATACAGATGAATACCAAGCTTTACATGAATTATTTTAAAATTTAGTATAATCTAGGATATGCAGTTGATTTGTTGACCACTAGAGCGCAGATTACGTTTCTTCACAGATGACAACAAACATTAAACATCATGGCGGCGGGAATGTTAGTAACAAAACTACGTTTTGCTGTTTTTTGGGTTAACAAAATAATAAAGTTTATGTTCACCTCTTTTCCAGAAGTATTTAAAGGGATTGTGCTGTTTCTAGTGTTATAAGTTTATAGTTGAGGTGTAATTTAGTTAAATTTTAATAGGTAACGATCTCACCAACAATGTCGAATTTCGGTAGGCTAGACTTGGAAATGGAAGCCTGATTTTTTCAAATTTTCATCAATTTGCGGGCGTGAATTATTCTGTTCGAAGGATGTCTAAGATGTAGTGGTTATCACTCATTAATTTTATTAATTTGTCACTGATTATTTCCGAATGGTATTTATAAATTTCTTAATTTTTTCTAGACATTACACTTTTTTAAACTGCTCACTTCCAATATATTTGAACAATTAATTTCAATTCTTGTTAGTTAGTTACTATTAGTAACCAAGAATTTTTATGGTTTTTTATTGGCTAATCTATATACCTTTTAGTATATAGGCTATTAACAATTATTATAATTTCATTTCTTCTTTTTAGAAAAATAATCCTTTATAGACTTTATCTATAATCAAATTGAATTTATTTACGGTTTTTCTTTATATTTTTTCTTAAACTTGTCCACTGGTATTTTATATTTTAATCCCTTTTATTTTGATTTATTTATGATTTATAATTCACTTAATGTATCCTTACTCTACATTATTTTTTTACATGCCATCTTGCTAACATAGTATTATTTGATATATTACTATTATTTTATATATAACCCTGGGTTGTCTTACATTTAAACAAAATAATTATATTAAACAAAAATATTATTCCTAGTTACAAGACCTTTGTGGCCTACACAATATAAAATCACAAAAAATACAAAAAATAAAAAACATGTCAGTAGTATCATAGACTATTGCTACCATACTTTTTTTTTTTTTTTTTTTTTTTTTTTTTTTTTTTTTTTAATTTATTGGAGATCTGTAAGCTGTTCGACTGAGCGAACATTTAACAAATTGGCTGACAACACACACAGGATTATGAAGAGCTGACCATTGACAGCTCTTCTTGTTTTGATAATAGATTAAAGAGGTAACAAGATACAAAACTAAATGATAAAAACATGTAAACAAATGAACAAAAGTCACTATCACTTCCTGCTGGCATGATACAGTAAGTTCAAACATTAAACACTGGGCCCATAAGGCACATATACAGGTTGACATTAACACGTATGAATGACACGAATACAAAAACATACAGAACAGATATCACAGACAGTACAGTACAGAAAATACAGAGAATACATTATGAGTTAAACCTGAATGGTAAGTCTAATAGTTTGTGTCTTTTTAGTCTATAAATATCTTCACTGTTGTCTAACAAGTTAATTGCCAGGTGGTTGGGATGCTGTTCTAGTTTGGAGATGTGAGTCCTGCAGAGGCGCATGATTTCTTCTTTCACGGTTGAAACTTTGAGGTCGCGGTGTATAGAGTTATTTGAGACAAACCAAGGAGCGTCGACTATTGATCTAAGTGTTTTGGACTGAAAGCGCTGGATAATCTCAATATTACTTGTACTTGCAGTACCCCAAAGTTGAATACCATAAGTCCATACCGGTTTAAGCACGGCTTTATAGATCAAGAGTTTGTTGACGAGACTTAACCGTGATTGTCTGCCTATAAGCCAATAGATGTTTCTGACCTTGTGATTAAGTTGAAGCTTCTTAGATGTTATATGTTTTTTCCATGTTAGTCTCCTGTCCAGATGCATCCCAAGGTACTTAGCACTTTCGGCTTGCGGTACTGGTTGACCGTTAATTGTGACTGGAGGGCAGTTTGCCTTACGTGTGGTGAAGGTAACGTGGACTGACTTCGATGAATTGATTTTTATGCGCCAATTATCAAGCCATAACTGAACGCTGTTTAATGATTCTTGTAGTATAAGAGATGCTATTGAGGGGTCGGAGTGTGTCGCTAGGATCGCTGTGTCATCGGCGTAGGTAGCAACAGTGGTTTCACTTGCTGACGGTAAGTCCGAGGTGAACAGGAGGTAGAGCAGAGGACCCAGGACACTACCCTGCGGAACACCCGACCCCACTGGTAATAGAGGAGAAGTAGCATCGGAGTACTTGACTTGAAACACTCTGCCCACTAAGTAGGAATGTAAGATACGGTAACAATTATGTGGCAGATTTTTCTTTATTTTATATAAGAGTCCAAGATGCCAGACTTTGTCAAATGCCTGGGAAACGTCGAGAAACACACCTGAGCAGAACATCTTCGATTCCAGCGATTTATTGATAACATTCGTTAGTCTGTGTATTTGATCTACCGTAGAGTGCTTTTCTCGAAAACCAAATTGGTGATCCGGAATTAGGTTGTTTTCTACAATTGTTGGCATAAGTCGTTTTACAAACAGCTTTTCAAAGATCTTACCAAGTATCGGTAGAAGGCTTATGGGTCGATAAGAAGAGGGCTCTTGAGGGTTTTTACCAGGTTTTAAGACCATGATAACTTGAGCCGATTTCCAGAGAAGAGGAAAGTATTCGAGTCTGAGTATGGCATTGAAAATGTATGTTATTAGTACAACGCCGTTGTGAGGCAGCTCCTTTAGAACTTTCCCCGATAGCAAATCAATGCCGGGAGCCTTTTTACTTTTCAAATTATACAGGATTATTTCCTTGATTTCCTTAACTTTAAAAGGCTTAATAGGTAGAGTCATTTGGAGCGGGGAGTGTAAGTATCTTTGTACCTCTTCATCGAAAGAGACGTTCTTGCTGGCTTCAGGTTGAAAAACGTTGACCAAATGTTCGGCAAAAACCTGGGATTTCTCTGTATTGCTGCGCGCCCAGCTACCATCTGGTTTATGTATTGGTGGTATTTGTAATAGTGGCCTTTTTAATCGTTTAGTAGCCTTCCACAGAGAATAATCAGTACTTTCATTTGGTGACAGATTTTCTAGATAATCCTGAATCCCTTCATTCTTTAGATTTTCCAACAATCGTTTAAGTTGTCTGGCCGCGGAATTCCACTTTCTTTTATCATCCGGATGATGAGTATGCTGCCAAATTCGTCGCAATTTACGCTTCTCAGCTAATTTCTTCCGGACAACCAGAGGAAGGTTCAAGTGCTTATTCTTCGCTGTATTGCAAGGTGTAGCTTCCCAGGATGATTTTTGAAAAGTACTGGTGAGAGAATTTACAGCCGCATCCAATTCAGCAGGCGTGTGGAGTGGAAGTTCTAGCGAGATATTATAATTTACAAGCTCTCTAAAGTAATCCCAGTCAGTAAGACGATTTGTGAGTGTTGGTAGACTTTCAGACTCAATTATAGTATTGCTAATAGTGGCAATAATTGGAGTGTGGTCAGAGGACAAATCAAGGCAAGATTCAACTTTGTAGTATTTATGAGACAAGCCTCGTATTAAGAAGAAATCAATTAGGTCAGGTATTTTATTTGTGTCAGAAGGCCAATAGGTTGGTTGACCAGTGGACAGAAAGGACAGGGATTCTTGTCTAATGACGTTATATAAAATTCTACCTCTTGGATTAGCTAATCTCGAACCCCATTGCGGGTGTTTTGCGTTAAAGTCACCTCCCACCAAAAAACGTGCACCAAGAGTTCCAAGAAAAGAGCTGAAGTCAGTTTCATTGATTCTGTGTTTTGGGGGACAGTAGACTGCAAAAACAATTAGAGGGCCTCTTTGATCTTCAATTAAAACGTTGGTCGCCTGTAGGGGAGCAGTTTTGACGTTAGAGAAGAGATAATGTTTTATATTGTTTCGGATTAACAGAGCGGTTCCGCCACGAGCTGTCCCGTCCGGATGTTGGGTATCATAAACAGTAAAGCCTGGAATCCTAATATGGCTTCTGTCTGTGAAGTGTGTCTCAGATATAAGCATTACGTCTAATCTGTTTTCAAGAAGAAAAGCTTTGAGTTCTAGGGTGCGTTGAGAGAGTCCATTGGCGTTCCATAATCCAATCCTGTAATTGTTATTCATTATTAATTAGAAAGTTTATTGACAAGTGTTGTAAGGAGATTAAGCATGACGCTATTTTGCTGCATGAGTTGACTGAACATAGTCTCGAATTTTGTCAGGAAGTGTGAAAGAGTGATGTCCTCATTAGCTGTCTGTTTGAGATTGCTGTCATAAGGGGGCGATGATTCTGAGTGTTGCGGTAGTCCTGCAATTTGAGCGTAAGTAGGAGAAGAGACGTTACGGGTATTCATGTTCTGTTCCGTGTTCATAGTCCTAAACATTGAAGGGGTTCTCCTAGGTGTGGAGTTTCGAACGGGGCTTTTTCTGGCCTGCAGGTTTTGATAAACTTCACAGCCCTTATAATTAGCTGTATGAGGACCATCACATAATGCACATGTGGCTGATGTATCCTTAGATTTGGAACAAGTTGCGGAGTTGTGTTCACCTCCGCACTTGACACACTGGAAAGGTTTCCTACAATACGTCTTACTGTGACCGTATGACTGACAACGAGTGCACTGTATGATAAAGTTTTTTCTCCGAGGTGGTTCTACAGCAATCTGCATGTTACCTAAAGACCTTAGGCTATATATTTGTTTATTGTTTGCTGCAGGTTCAAGATCAACAAAGAAGAGAGGGAGGGGTGTTTTCTCGACTCTGTGTCGAACGTTGATTATGTTTCTGACCGAGTGTCCTTTTCCTTTTAGTGCTTCTTTAATAAAGTGTACACCGATGCTAGGATGAATGTTTCTTATGACAACCCGGTATGCTCGCTGGTCTTTAATTTGATAAGTATGGTAAATAATTTTTTCGTCCTCGAGGTGACGAATTAATTTTCTGTAAAAATCAGGTGCAAAAGTGTTGATTTTCACCGTATTGTCATCGAACGATTTAGTACTGTACTGTTCTGATTCCAAAATTGCTGTAAGATTATTGATCACTTCACTGTAATTGACGATACCATGAAGGTATACAGGAGGAGGTCTAGGTACTTTCGGCTGAGCTAAGACTTGAGTAGGTTGGACGTCATCAGGGTCATCTATAGGTAACACCGTAAATCTATTGTGGTCATTAAGCTGAGTGTGTGTTTCAGATGTGTTTTCTGAAGATTGACGACTTCTTTTTCGTTTTTTCACCATCTGCCAGCTGTGGGATCCGTGTTGTGTGAAATCAACATTAACATTTCTGCCTGGCTGTTGACTGTTATAGTATTGAGGGGCATTTTGCGACATTGGAGGTACTGAAGTTCCTGAGTGGACTGTAGGAACAGGTTCAACGTTAGTTGACAGGCCTGGTTGCTGATAATTCATTATTGTATGTTGACAAGTTGGACACACACTAACACACAATCACACACACACAGCGCACGCACGCACTGGAAGTCTAAACAGACACAGTATATACAGATTAGATAAATGTTAAACTAAGATGATAAACTATATTCATAAACATAACAAAACAATAACACAAGAGATAACACAAGAGATAACGGAGATAACGCTACAATACTGATTTTATTTTCATCTCCAGCACAACTTTGTGAGATGCTCTTTTTAAAATGTTTGACACTTTCACCGAGTACACTATGTTCCACTTTGTACACTGCACTTTTATTATTATTGTTTACAGTGATTTTAGAGTACAAAGTTTCTCATAGCTTGATACCTAATCCCCATTTCTGACTTTTAAAAAATGGGTGATTACTGGTTTTAACTCTGGTGATTATGTTATCATATTTGGGCAGGGGTTATGTAACGTTAAAATATGTATATTAGGTACATATTATAAAATCTTATAACACATTATACTTTATCTGGACGATGACATTAAGTACTAGGAATACACGTCGTTAAACATAAGGGTTTACTATTATTCCATGTGATACAGTAACAAATGTTGCCAGTAACCAATTAGTATATAAATCCCCAGAGTTTATATCGTAGACAATATATTGTACGGTACAATAGGCCTATATTAAACAGTACACCTCGCGCGGGAGATTCACAACTAACGCATACGTGTTATTGATTACACAGTGGAGTCTGGTTTGAGACAAATGTACATTTGAATAGCTTATTATTATATACAATTATTGGTATAAATGTAGGCCTAATCCTACACGTATTGGCCTGAAATGCTGCATGCGTTCATACAAACGCTGGTTTTTATTGACTTGTCAGGAGGAAATGTAAGTAACCTGTCTATCGTACCTAACAGATACGTATGGCCGTTGAACTGAAGTGTTCCATTTATGTCATTCAGCGTCAATCTCTCAATTTCCTTTCTGCTTTATCAATTTAGTTGTAACCGTTCCTTTTCACACCCACGTGACTGAACGTCTTTGCTATTGTCGTGGAATATTTATTTTTACAAAACTACACTTACGCACTTTGATATTTTCAGACTATTACAATTCATGTGTGTGTGTGTGTGTGTGTATATATATATATATATATATATATATATATATAGATATGTGTATATATTGCAGCAGAACACAGGATGATAAGTGATGTTAACCGTATCTAAGCATGGATGACGAACATTTTCAGGTTTAAAATGGTTTTATGCAATTTTTTGTCTTTTAGCCGTAAGTTTTGTATTTAGCAATGGATAAGATTGTAGGTTATATCAAATTCTTCATAAAAATATGTTCTTTATTGTCATGTACGTTTTGGGTGAATTTGTGAGCGTGTGCGCGTGTGCGCGTGTGATAACTTGTGTTCGCTATATCTTCCGCGGTAATCAACCCACCGACGTGAAACTTTGACTGTGGATTGTTTTCGTAAATAGCTACAATTCTTATTTACTCTGAGGTTTACAACTATTTTATAAATATGGTTTTTTTAGTAGGGAAAAACTCTGTGTTTAACGCTTATCATTAATAGGGTAATAAAATTCGTAGATAAAATCAATGCAAGCTTATGCGGATTTATACAAACTTTTGCAGGAAAACCTTATATCTTTTGAAATCATCAACCATGTGACTTTGGTTTAACCAATCGGAAGACACTAATTTCAGTAATATTCGTACTCTGTAAAGTAAGGATCGCTACAGTTCTTCGATTGCAGTTACAGAGTGAAGTTGTGTCTGTCGTCGAGAGTTTTGCTCGTACGAACATATAAAAATCTTAACTTACAATAAATCTTGGAACTCTTTGCGAAGCTTTGCGTAAAGAACCAAGCGGGTTAACAACCTAAGTAAAAATTATATTAGATTAAAGTGCTTTTCGCGTTAGTGTAAGATAGTCCGCATAGGGAATTATTATAAACACTTCAAGCTTTCTCGGAAGGTGTACGCCAAATACACCGCTTTTCTAATAAATACCCGTATTCACCCTGAGATTAATAGGTTAATAAAATGAACGTGTAAATAAATAATAACTGTTTCGAGTAAGAACGATAATTATTGTGAGGGTAACAACTTTGTGAAAAGTCTAATTTATGTTAGCAGTTAGACGGAATCGTCAACGATCCGTATCGAAGTATCGCCGCTGGAGCAACCCGCCGACGAAGAGGACGCCAGGACAAAGGGGACGCCAGGACAGAGGGGACGCCAGGAAGGAGAGAGACGCCGAAGAAGAGGACGCCAGGACGGGAGCGACGATCAGAAGAGGAGGAACGCACATACGGAGGACGTATCAGCAAGTGAACGGAGATCATCAAACAAGAAAAATCGATATAAAATCGAACTATATAATCTATTATTTCAAAATATAAAATGCATGACAATTTGTAATATAACATACATCATTAGACCAATTATGTCTTGTTTATAATAAATAATTTTCATCACCTCCATTAAATATATGAAAAATATATTATACTAACCGTCTGTGACTTATCGTATTTGATGTCCCTTCTTATTACGACATGTTTCAAGACTCTTTTCCCATTGTCAAGCATAAAATTTATAGCACATATCAGATATGTTTGTCGAACGTTAAAAACCATGTCATGATGACCACAAATAACGGATTATTAAAATAACGAACTACATTAATTTGTAACTTGAATACGCGCATCGGGCGAACAGTGTACACTGCACAGCGACTCACCGCGCATTCATAATTCCAACGTCGTAAACAACATTCTCAAGAAACATAAAAATAGAATAAGGACCATTAACCAATTATCAATGAATGCACGGGAAAAAAAACCACATAGATATATTGCCGCAACATATACCAATTTCATGCCGAACATTTTAAAATCTCTCATAAATAAAAACACTGATATTATAGTCACTTACAAAACTACAAATAATATCTTAAATAATCTTCGTACCCACGAACCTACTTGTATTGAGAATAAAACGGGCATTTATAAATTGTCATGCAATGATTGTGACGCTTTCTATGTGGGCCAGACGGGCCGTGGTTTTCTCAAAAGATTTAATGAACACAAACCACCCACCATCTGTCGTAACTATGATACCATCAAATCAAGTTTCGCCATATTCCTACTATAATATCACCTCCATGATAGACTCGTTTGTAATTCCTGCACACACACACTATATCCTTTGCGATAATTAAATCTGTATCGTTGCAATATATATATATATATATATATATATATATAAGGCTGAAGATGGGAACAATACGCTTCCCGAAACATGTAGCAAATAAGGGAATAAAACATCATGAGGTAAAGAATTTATAAATATTAAATAAATTATATGTTACATGTTTCGGGAAGCGTATTGTTCCCATCTTCAGCCTTCCTGATTTTATATCTAGTGGAGTATTTGTGTTTTGGTTGGTTGTTGTGGCTTCCTGTTGGTTTTTGGTATTTTATACTGGTGTTATTATGTGCGGTTGTGGTGTATATGTTAGCTTTTGGAGTATTTTCGATGTTGAGTGCTTTGAAAATTTTGTATTGATTTGTATTTGTTCAGGAATTAGTCTGTTTTGTTTTTGTATATTTGTAAATTTTCCCATATGTTCATTATGGTGTTCATTATGTGTGGTATGTGTTTTATTTGTGTCATGTAGGTTATGTCTGGGAATTCATGTCCTGTGTTTATTGCAAATGTGGCCAAATTATATTTATATATTTCTGTTTTTTGTAGGCGTTTATAATAACGTTTTTTTTAGTTGTTTTGATAACCCCAAGGATTTGAGACCTGGTGCTACAGAAGAATAAGCTGGAGGGAGGAGATAACGAATGATGAAGCCTTTAGAAGAGCTCAGGAGAAGAGCTTTCAAAGAAATTTAAATGGGAGAACAGTTACGTTTATAGGGCACATAGTACGACACAATGGGATGGTTAAGAGAAAAATAGAAGGAACAATTAAAGGGAAGAATCACAGAGGACGACCCCGTTTAGACTGCATGACATAGCTTATGGTCGATATGAACTGCACATCATATTGTGAGTTGAAAAGTTAAGCAGAGAAGCGTGAAGAATGGCGAGCTGCTGCTAACCAGCCTATGGGCTCCTAACCTAGAAGAGAGGATTTTGGATTTATAGTTATTAGTCAGACGGTGCCAAAACCATGGTCTTTAACGTTAAATTTCCACTGAGGACTAAGATAGTTATAAAAAACAGTAGGGGAGAGTGTTGTACCTAGAGAATAGTGTACCTTGGAACACTCGTGGTTTTTTAATCAGTGCTGTGATATAGCGGCCTGTGAGGTAACTAGTTTGATAGCTTGCCGCTAGAGTGCACGTCAGTTTGAGTTTTAGTAGAATCCGACATGTTTTGTGGCTTTGCTGTGCAAATAAAATTTTGACTGTCAAAATGTAAATATAATTTTTTAAAGTTTTTTAATATTGCTATTGAGTGCAAACTATATGTTGTCTGAATCTCTGTGGTACTTCATTCTGTAGATATTGGTGAGTAAAATGCTATGTTTTATAATGCTAGTAAACACTACGTTTAAGTGAGGTTAATAGATTCAATAAAAATGGCGACCTCTTGTACCAAGGAACACAGCTACATGACGTACCTTGGAACATGTTCCTAGGTACATCATGTAATATTTTTCTCTCTTTTTGTTTCAGACGAAAATGCCACGAAATAAAGCAGGTGTGAAGAGGACGCCAGTTGATCCCCAAAATATGCTGAAAGCAATTAAAGCCGTGACTGCAATTGATGATACAAAAATTTCTATTCGGGAAGCTTGCAAAGTCTATAATGTAAAATTAGCTACACTGTCACGAAAGTTAGCTAAGTTCAAAGAATCCGATCAAACAACTTTCAAATACATATCAAACTATGACATAAATCGAGTTTTTTCAGAAGAAGAAGAATCTTTGTTGGAAGATTACATAAACAAAAATTGCGAACATTAAATACGGCCTTTCTAAAAAAGGCGTGAGGCTTTTAGCATTTAAGTTTGCCATTGCAAATAAGAAGAAAATTCCTGACAACTGGGAAGCGGGAAAAATTGCAGGTGAACAATTGATGAGACTCTTTTTGAAAAGACACAGCGACACACTATCTATCCGCAAACCAGAAGCCACAAGCCTTTCTAGGTCGACCAGTTTTAATAAAACTAATGTTGACTGTTTCTTTAACAACCTTGCTGATGTTCACAAACGCTTCGGTCCAATTCCTGCTCACAGAATTTGGAATCTCGATGAGACAGGACTGTCAACAGTGCAAACACCAGGTCCCATCGTTGCTCCTAAGGGAGTTAAACAGGTAGGAGGTTGTGCTTCTGCAGAGAGAGGCACATTAATTACGTTGATTGTTGCCATTAACGCAACAGGAAATCATAATCCTCCAATGCTGATTTTCCCACGTGTTTACTTTAAAGACAGAATGATATTTGGTGCACTTCCAGGAACAATCGGCGTAGCTACCCCGATAGGGTGGTCAAATGAAGAAATGTTTTTAAGATTCTTGGATCATTTCATTGCCCATGTCAAGTGTTCAAAGGAAGAGCGCGTTATTCTACTGCTTGACAACCATGAAACACATTTATCAATAGAAGCCCTTGACCGAGCTTCTGATGCTGGAATTATAATGGTTACATTCCCTCCCCATTGTTCTAACAAGCTCCAGCCCCTTGACCTGACAGTGTACGGACCTCTAAAAACATTTTATAACCAAGCACTTGATGACTGGTATTTGAACAATCCAGGGAAAACATTCAATATCTATTCAGTTGCAGAGGTGGTTGGGACAGTTTTTCCACGTGCTTTATCAACCAAAAATATTGTTAGTGGTTTCAAAGCCGCTGGAATATTTCCTCTAGATCGAAATGTGTTTACTGACGACGATTTCTTGTGTTCTTCAGTAACTGATCGTTCAATGTCAGGGAATGGAATTAGTCTGCCAACAAGCAGGCCTAATTCAAATGCAGCTTTTTCTGATCCACAGCCTTCAACCAGCTCACGTGATCCAACGCTAGGAGGAGCTCCTGTTCCCATCTGCAGTGCAGAAGTTAGCCCTAACCATGCTGAAATAATAAAGGTACCAGTGCCTAACAATCTGAGCCCATCTTATGGTGTGGTTTATCAGGCTCAGAGTGTGATAACTCCAGAAGAGATACAACCATATCCGAAAGCAAACAAAAGAAAATCAAATAAAAGAGGAAGGAAACAAGGCAGGACTTTAATTCCTACAGACACTCCTGAAAAAGAAAGAATTCGCCAAGAAAAAGAAAAGAAACGGATGGAAAAAGAAAGAAAGCTAGTAGGCCTACAATCGCAAGGAAGAAAGACACGTAGAGAAATTGACTTTGATATAAAAACATCTGAATTGACTAGATCTGAAAAGCACCCAGCTAAACTAAAGAAAAGAAAACAAGTGAAGAAAAGGGAGCGAGACATTTCTTCATCTTCATCTGAGGATGGCATAGTCCCACTAGTCGACGCGGATGATGAAGACAGTGCAGATGAGGAGTGCATGTTCTGTCATCAACCTTTTAATCAAGACCGCAGTGGTGAACAATGGATCCGCAGCACAGCATGCAAGCGATGGACTCATGAATTATGTGCAGGGTCAGAAAAGAAAGGATGGAAAAGTTATGTTTGTGATTTGTGCAGGCCGTGAGGTGTTGACATTTCTAATTCCATTGTATTCAGTCAAAAGACTGTTTTCATTTATGTTATCTTTGTGACTGGTGCAGACATTGAAGTGTTGACATTTTTAATTCCATAGCTTTCATTCAAGAAACTGTTTTCATTATCTGTTATCTTATGTCTACGACTGGTACAGGCCCAAATGTTTTGCTATTTTTAATTCTATTGTATTCATTCAAGAAGCTGTATTCGTTTTTTATTCATTTTGTACATTAAATACACTATATTGTAACACTTTGAGTTGTTAGTTGTTATTTCTCCAAAATATTTGAATGTTCCAAGGTACATCACCATGTTGTACCTAGGAACACTTGTAAGCCTTTCAATTTTTTTATTGTTTTATTGTTGTTGTCAAAGAATTAGCTTAAATAAGTATCCCATTTGTTAGAGGAGATAACGTCGTTTTTTCAAATAACATTGACTCTAATAAAACATTTTAGGTTTTTAAATTAAAAGCTAGAGTTTAAAAAGTGTTCCAAAGTTCCAAGGTGTTCACTCTCCCCTACTTTAGAGAAGGTGAGCCGTTTCAAATATCTCAGCTGTGCAGTAAGCTAATATTTTTTTTTTTTAATTTATTGGAGATCTGTAAGCTGTTCGACTGAGCGAACATTTAACAAATTGGCTGACAACACACACAGGATTATGAAGAGCTGACCATTGACAGCTCTTCTTGTTTTTGATAATAGATTAAAGAGGTAACAAAATACAAAACTAAATGATAAAAACATATAAACAAATGAACAAATGTCACTATCACTTCCTGCTGGCATGATACAATAAGTTCAAACATTAAACACTGGGCCCATAAGGCACATATACAGGTTGACATTAACATGTATGAATGACACGAATACAAAAACATACAGAACAGATATCACAGACAGTACAATACAGAAAATACAGAGAATACATTATGAGTTAAACCTGAATGGTAAGTCTAATAGTTTGTGTCTTTTTAGTCTATAAATATCTTCACTGTTGTCTAACAAGTTAATTGCCAGGTGGTTGGGATGCTGTTCTAGTTTGGAGATGTGAGTCCTGCAGAGGCGCATGATTTCTTCTCTCACGGTTGAAACTTTGAGGTCGCGGTGTATAGAGTTATTTGAGACAAACCAAGGAGCGTCGACTATTGATCTAAGTGTTTTGGACTGAAAGCGCTGGATAATCTCAATATTACTTGTACTTGCAGTACCCCAAAGTTAAATACCATAAGTCCATACCGGTTTAAGCACGGCTTTATAGATCAAGAGTTTGTTGACGAGACTTAACCGTGATTGTCTGCCTATAAGCCAATAGATGTTTCTGACCTTGTGATTAAGTTCAAGCTTCTTAGATGTTATATGTTTTTTCCATGTTAGTCTCCTGTCCAGATGCATCCCAAGGTACTTAGCACTTTCAGCTTGCGGTACTGGTTGACCGTTAATTGTGACTGGAGGGCAGTTTGCCTTACGTGTGGTGAAGGTAAAGTGGACTGACTTCGATGAATTGATTTTTATGCGCCAATTATCAAGCCATAACTGAACGCTGTTTAATGATTCTTGTAGTATAAGAGATGCTATTGAGGGGTCGGAGTGTGTCGCTAGGATCGCTGTGTCATCGGCGTAGGTAGCAACAGTGGTTTCACTTGCTGACGGTAAGTCCGAGGTGAACAGGAGGTAGAGCAGAGGACCCAGGACACTACCCTGCGGAACACCCGACCCCACTGGTAATAGAGGAGAAGTAGCATCGGAGTACTTGACTTGAAACACTCTGCCCACTAAGTAGGAATGTAAGATACGGTAACAATTATGTGGCAGATTTTTCTTTATTTTATATAAGAGTCCAAGATGCCAGACTTTGTCAAATGCCTGGGAAACGTCGAGAAACACACCTGAGCAGAACATCTTCGATTCCAGCGATTTATTGATAACATTCGTTAGTCTGTGTATTTGATCTACCGTAGAGTGCTTTTCTCGAAAACCAAATTGGTGATCCGGAATTAGGTTGTTTTCTACAATTGTTGGCATAAGTCGTTTTACAAACAGCTTTTCAAAGATCTTACCAAGTATCGGTAGAAGGCTTATGGGTCGATAAGAAGAGGGCTCTTGAGGGTTTTTACCAGGTTTTAAGACCATGATAACTTGAGCCGATTTCCAGAGAAGAGGAAAGTATTCGAGTCTGAGTATGGCATTGAAAATGTATGTTATTAGTACAACGCCGTTGTGAGGCAGCTCCTTTAGAACTTTCCCCGATAGCAAATCAATGCCGGGAGCCTTTTTACTTTTCAAATTATACAGGATTATTTCCTTGATTTCCTTAACTTTAAAAGGCTTAATAGGTAGAGTCATTTGGAGCGGGGAGTGTAAGTATCTTTGTACCTCTTCATCGAAAGAGACGTTCTTGCTGGCTTCAGGTTGAAAAACGTTGACCAAATGTTCGGCAAAAACCTGGGATTTCTCTGTATTGCTGCGCGCCCAGCTACCATCTGGTTTATGTATTGGTGGTATTTGTAATAGTGGCCTTTTTAATCGTTTAGTAGCCTTCCACAGAGAATAATCAGTACTTTCATTTGGTGACAGATTTTCTAGATAATCCTGAATCCCTTCATTCTTTGTGTTGACATTTTTAATTCCATTGCTTTCATTCAAGAAACTGTTTTCATTATCTGTTATCTTATGTCTACGACTGGTACAGGCCCAAATGTTTTGCTATTTTTAATTCTATTGTATTCATTCAAGAAGCTGTATTCGTTTTTTATTCATTTTGTACATTAAATACACTATATTGTAACACTTTGAGTTGTTAGTTGTTATTTCTCCAAAAGATTTGAGTGTTCCAAGGTACAAGAGGTAGCGTTCCAAGGTACATCACCATGTTGTACCTAGGAACACTTGTAAGCCTTTCAATTTTTTTATTGTTTTATTGTTGTTGTCAAAGAATTAGCTTAAATAAGTATCCCATTTGTTAGAGGAGATAACGTCGTTTTTTCAAATAACATTGACTCTAATAAAACATTTTAGGTTTTTAAATTAAAAGCTAGAGTTTAAAAAGTGTTCCAAGGTATAACACTCTCCCCTACTTTAGAGAAGGTGAGCCGTTTCAAATATCTCAGCTGTGCAGTAAGCTAATATGAATCTGAAAATGATATAAGAGAGAAGATAAATATATTTAAGAATATTTCTGGTACAATTCATAGAAATCTTAGAAATAAAACAAGTCACAGCACAAAGATTAAATTTTATAAGACAATTACAATAACCAGATTGATTTATTGGAGTGAGGCGTGTGTCATGATTAAAAAGGAAAGCGGCAAGATTCAGAGTGGTGAAGTACAGTTTCTTTGAAATACTTTAAATTATACATTGCAAAATAGAATAAGGAAAGGAGACATCAGAGCAGAGATTAAGGTAAAGGACATAAATGAAATTATTTTAATTTACAGAAGAAAATGGTGGGATCATCTGCAATGGATAACAGAGGATCGATTGCCGAAAGTGGCACAGAACTATAAAGCCATTAGTAGAAGTGGAGTCCGAGGATGAGATGGGTGCCGGTATATAACCTAATACTTGTAGAGGAGGAGGAGGAGGAGGAGGAGGAGGAGGAGGAGGAGGAGGAGGAGGAGAAGAAGAAGAAGAAGAAGAAGAAGAAGAAGAAGAAGAAGAAGAAGAAGAAGAAGATTTTGACGGTAGACTGTGTGTGTGTGTGTGTGTGTGTGAGAGAGAGAGAGAGAGAGAGAGAGAGAGAGAGAGAGAGAGAGAGAGAGAGAGAGAGAGAGAGAGAGAGAGAGAGAGAGAGAGAGAGAGACGAGAGACAGACAGACAAACGGACCGACCGAGTGAGTAGGAAATAGAAGAAGAGGGAGACAAAAAACTAATTACACATTAATCGTGACGATACAAATTGATTTTACAATTTCAGTTGACGAACGAGCTGATGTTTCCGTAGTCAGTAGTAGCACATTCTCTAAGGGTATTTTTCAATAAGCTTTGTCTTTTCCTAGAAAAGTGTACACAAAACGCGGCACAAAGAAAAATACCTTGAACCAATATTTCCAATATCTAACAAACCCACTCAACTTATGTACTACGCATCCTCTGTTTTATGGTATAGAGATCAATGTTAATAAAACGAAGCTAATAATTGTATCTTAGAACAAGTTTACAAACTGCACCCTTAATATAAACCAAAGGGCAGTTGAACGTGTAAGCAAATTTACATATCTTGGTACTGTAGTCAATGAACAATGGAACCACTCTCAAGAAATAAAGTACAGAATTGAAAAGGCAAGAGCAGTGTACACTAGAATAAGCAGTTTATTCAAAAGTCACGATTTAAGAATAAACACAAAGATGAGACTACTACTCTGCTACGTATTCTCGGTCCTCTTCTACGGTGTGGAATCTTGGACTTTGACTGGACCCACAACTAAAAAATTGGGATCTTTCGAATAGTGGCTTTACTGTAGAATACCGAGCATTTCATTGCAGCACATATAACTAATGTTGAAGTTCTTAGGAAGATGAAGAAGGAAAGGGAGGTTGTTGACACAGTGAAGAAAAGAAAGCTTCAGTATCTAGGACATCTCATGAGATATGAACAGTGATTTTACTTATTACAGTCCATACTACAGGGAAAAGTACTTGGAAAGAGAGGAGTTGGGCGACCGAGAATGTCATGGCTGAGAAATTTAAGGATCTGGTTTGGCATGAATACAACTGGCTTATTCCGTGCAGCAGTACAGAAAGTTAAAATAGTCTGTATGATATCGAACATCCGAAACGGATAGGAACTATCAGAAGAAGATCCTGTTTTTGACTATCTGTCTGTCTGTCTGTCTGTCTGTCTGTCTGTCTGTCTCTCTCTCTCTCTCTCTCTCTCTCTCTCTCTCTCTCTCTCTCTCTCTCTCTCTCTCTCTCTCTCTCTCTCTATCTCTCTCTCTCTCTCTCTCTCTCTCTCTCTCTCTCTCCAACACTCACACAATAACACAAACACATATACATGGATGCACTAAACACTTGGAACTAACGCTTGGGAATTTCCGACCAGACACAGATAAATCTGTAACAGTCATTCAAACCCCACACAAACACTCACACACAGAAATGGGCCCTGGCTACAATCTTTTAAGAAGAATGTGTTTGTTAACCGAACCAACAAGTGAGTGTCTCTGCTAGTGGCGTGGCGTGGCGTGGGTACATAACACCTGTTGCCGGCTGTGACATGCCTAAAACTTAACCAAAAATTAATTCAAATTTTCTCTTGTACCAAGTGTTCTTTTTAGAGCATTTTCTATCATTAGCTGGGAGAAGAAGAGGGTCTTGGTTCAACGGGATCTGACTCTCATTGTACTTATACAGAATAAATCAGAACACAAATAATCTAATTAAAAATAATAATAAAGGCAAACAGACAAACACGTGACTAAACGAACAAACCACAAATAGGTACATAGTATCTGCTGCACGTCAGTTCCGAAAACGAACATAGCTGCTAACTGAGCGTTTTGCCGGTTTACACAGCGGCAACACATTGGATGGTCGAATGTGTTACCCTCTCCCCCTCGTTGTTTGTACAGTGACAACTACTACGAGGTCTATGACCGTACGCAGTTAAACATTGTCGATGTCTGAGTCGGCAACACAAGACGATGCAAGTGCCCAGGAGTTGGAAAGCGATGCTACGCTTTCAAGTTTCCCTACTAATATTATTCAGATTTGAAATTATTCAGTAACTAAACTATTTATTCTGTAATATAGTGAATATTATTTTCTCTTATATCCAGTACTGTTGCCGCCGGCAACAGCGGTTACATGGACGCCACGCTACTGGTCACTGCCGCACAAAAGAGTCACTTTGAGCTGAAAGTTCAGGAAGCTCACTACAATCATCAGACGTCATAACACTAGTATCGTCTAAACTCTAATATAATTTGTGTTGATTCTTAAAGTGCTCCAGATTCTTCTGTCATTTGTCAGTATAAATTATCATTTGTCGTGTCAAAGTATAAATGATCAGTAAAAAGACTTTTGTCACACTACTGTGGTTAATGGTAAAGATCCATACCGGTTGTCGAGTCGTTTGACACTAAAGATGGCCACCGACGGTGGGGCCAAAACGTCTCTTTTATGAGGCAGTAGTGGATAGTTTGATAGCCGGTCCATCATCCTGGATAAAAATTTGATTGTTAAAAGTGAAGTAATTCTGTTCCAAGACAATTTTCAGTCTCACAGTTTCCTATCCAATTATAATATGTATATTTATTTAAGTTAAGTCTCTCGTACACAGTTTAGTATAAACATTTATTAATTGGTAAGGATTTACACCGTGATACTGTAACAAATGTTGCCGGTAACCAATTAGTAGAGAAATCCCCACAGTTGATCTGCATTGTAGACAATATATTGTACAATACGGCACAACTGATTGCAAACAGTATGACGGCTTATAACAACTAACGCACGATTTCCTGTTATTAATTAAAGACTCCATGTTGTTGGCTTAATATAAAACGTATTTCAAACTGTATCAATGCTTTTTGTTTACCATATATAGCCTGCCTAGGCTAGTAGTTTACTATAAAAGTTAGTTTTTTTATTTGGTGTTCTACCCTAAAGCAGGTCTTCAAATGGTAAAAGCTCTTCAAGCTGCCCTATCGCATGCCAGTCTTTTCGTTTCTTCGTAAGATCCTCTGATTTTAATGCTATCTATTAACTTCATTCTTCTATGCCCTCTTCTTTTTTCTCCTTCTATGACACCCTCCATGGCAGTTGAAAGCAAGCAGTCTCTTCGTAAACAATGACCTAACCAATTCCTTTTCCTATTTTCTATTACCTTCAGGAACCTTCTCTCTTCCCCTATTCTTTTTAAAACTTCATCATTCCTTACTTTATCAACCCACCTCACTTTTTCCATTGCTCGCCACACCCACATCTCAAATGGTTCTAATCTTCTCCCATACTCCTTCCTCAGTGTCCATGTCTGTGCACCATATAAAGCAATGCTCTACACATAACATTTGACCAACCTTTTTCTTAAATTCTTATTAATTTTACCACACAACAGTCTTCCTCCCATTAAATGCCTCTTTCGCTATAGTAATTCTTGCTCTAATTTCACGAGTGCAGGGTATATCTTCACTTATCATAAGTAAAAGGTAACAATATTTGTTATTAAACTAAAGAAAATGTTTGCTACACTTGAGACAACAATAATTTGCTACGAAAGAAATCGATTTAAGTGATTTGTGTAACTAAGTTTAATTACAGCTATTTAGTCTTATTGGGTCCTTCAGCCTTTCGTCTGGTTTGTACCCTCCGCCCATATACCCGTAGTGCGTGTGTTACGGAGTTTCTCACAGGTATATGGGACCTACAGTTTAACGCCGGACTCAAACAGCATAGTTCGGGAGGGTTTATACTAGGCAGGTTAGCTCTCGCTGGGTTTCCATCGCCTTGCGAGGGGCAAAGGTCGTATCTAAATCAGATGGCTCCAGCGGGAATGAAACGCGCGCCGACACCGTAGCATCGCAACACACTAGCCACTACGCCACGCCTCTATACGCCTCTATAAATTTCTTTTTATAGAAGATGAAAATGCTTTATGCACCGTCAGAGGAGGCCGTGCTTCCTCTGGTGTGTGGTAATCTTACCCACTAAAAAACCCACCTCTAATTCAGGTATTTATATCCATTCTGGAACCACTTAGCGTATTACTTCAGGATAGAGCCTATTGCGCCCATATTGGGCTCCTTTTAGTTGTTCCTCATCTTCTACTGCCCGTTAGGTGCAAGTTGGGCGTCTTTTTTTTCTAATAGTACCCGCTGAATAAATGCATTGATGCGGTCCCATTCCACCTTACAACAAAGCATAAGTGCAACTACGCTCTTGGGCGTGAACTCCCAGACGTCCATTTCCAGTACCATCCTCTGTCTTGCAAATCTGCAGCACTTAAAAAATGTGTACGAGGCATATTTATGGGGAGAGTCTCTGTATTGGCATGCTGGGCTCTGCAGCTTTCCCATTCTGTGGAGGTAGGCATTAAAATTGCCGTGGCCACTGAGCAATTGGGTCAGATGGTAGTTGACGTCACCGTGCCGATCCATTCCTTCAAGTTTGGTTTGAGCATTGCGGTCCTTATTCCTGTATCCTCTCTATCCCATCGATATTGCCAGTGCCGGAGAGTGATTTACAGTTATTGTAACAATGTGTAATCTTAAAATAATTAATTTTGGTGAGCGGCGAAGTTTTCCTATACTTTATCATCATCATCAGCTCCCCTTCACGTTTTAGACATTGTGTCCTGCTACGGTTCTCGGTCGACCTATGTTTCTTCATCATCTTGCATCATTTATTCTTACTTTTAAAAGCAATCTTTATTCTTAAAACATTACTGTAACGTTCTTTCCATTTAATACATTGTTCTTATATTTGTTTGAGTTAATTTAAACATTTGAAGTTCTTCATTGGTATTGTTACGACGGTCTACTTATCGTCGTATGGTACAGTGAAAAACGAAATAAAAGACACCGATGAAATCACTAACAATCAGCTTTAATTATCAGAATTAATAATTTGTAATCAACAAGATAGTCTCTTACAACAATTCAAGTAAAAATTGTCCACACGCAATAATAATGTCAATCATAAAGAATTTCGAACTAATTATAACACAACAACACTCCGCTACTTCTACAAACACTGGATCCGCGCTAAGGAAAATCGCTCACGTAACTGACTTGACAAAGCCAGATGCTCTTGCTTTTATAGGTCGCGTAGAGGTCCAGTATAGCTTTCCCTCCTTACTGCACGCCGGCTTAATGCGTGTATCTCAAGTGTTCTTGAACACACTAGAACACCTACTTATGAACGGCCTTGACTGAGGCAACACTGGACATGGGGTGTGGAGAATGTTCTCGCTGTTCTACGCGGTTCGATACGACTGATGTTATCTTAGGATTTCCCGGCCGGCGTCAATTCTGTTGAAATTCGATTGACTACTCTCCGGGCTGTTATGTCATGGTCCACTACTGCCGCAGTGAACAGACCGATCTTACCGTTGGAGGGCTTCTTCATTGTAAACGAATCAAGTAACTGGTACGGTTCTTCGCCAGTCAACCGTGGCAAAACCACAGTACAGAAGCTGGCCTCAATGCTAAGGCCGAAAAGTCTGTTCTGTGCAGGAGTAGTCCAGAGAGTCCAGGAGATTATCCCGGAGAGCACGCAATCGAATTTCAATAAAGATTTGATGTTCTTCCGTGATTCTTACCCCCTTATCATTCTTTCTAGATGTTGTTTCCAGCAATTTCTGTAATACTGAATGAGTCCATTTAGGGAAACTGTATCAAGTTTTCGTTCTTATATGATCGAGTCGGTTATATGTTTTACCGATCTCAAATAGCTCATTTCTGCAGCCTGTACTTGGCACCAGTCTTTCTTCCATATAGTCAAGGTCTCGCATCCATACAGCAATGTTGGTACTGCCATTGTCTTATAGAATTTGATACACGTCTCTTGTCTAGCTTTCCTTTTCAATGTCCTTCTCAGTATTCCACCTTATGAACAGTCCCGTCTATTAATTCTTGTTTAAATATTTTATTGAAAATAACCAGTTCCATTTTCTTTCGTCTCCATTATACACCTTTTCATCATCATTTTTAATGATTACACTCTTGAGCTCACTTTCAAAATATCGAGACTTTTGTGTTTTATATGCATATCTGAGTAACCACAGCCTACATAATAGTTGTGCTTGAAGGCAAAGGGGTTTTCTCCGTTAATGTTGTAACCGGCGACTTTGGTGTGTCCAGATGTACAGGTTTGCACTGTAGTCAGGTTTTCTAATTTGTAGCCGACTCGAATTAGGCCTGTTTGTGATTTGAATACGTCTGTAATAGGTCTGTAATCACTGACAGTGTTTGATTAAAAGGCTGCCATCAGTGACATCGTGGTTACATAAGCTGTACTTTGGCAACCACGCTGGCGTAGCAGAGTTTGTTATCTCCCACAACTGTGTTAACATTTTTCTAGATAATAATATTGTTACGTAACGCGGAAAAAGTGTTACGTCATGCGGAACGTTCTACACGTTATTTTCCGTGTGGCCTTGTGGTTCAATGGGCCGACCCGTGGAGTTGTCAATGTGTGTCACTTTATTTAAGTGATGTGTGGGAAAAAGATGGGCAACATTGGTTACGGACGGCCCTATCAACAGAACTCTACCCCGAGCAACTAGTGTTGCTCTTTTTAGAACTACAACCGGTCATGACTACCTGGCCTCCCACCTGCACCGCATCGGCGTCTTGTCGTCTCCTGAGTGTGTTCTCTGTGGATACGCTTCCACGAATGCGGATCACCTAATTACATGTCCAGCCTTGCTCTCAGACACGCAAGTCCAAGACGAAGATGATACGGCAAGGCTCTCACGTCTCTACTGGTCAGCGCGCCGCCTAATGGCCCAAAAGCCAAGGGTGGGCGTTGGCTAGTAAGTAAGTACTTTATTTAAGTGATGTGCGACAACGGCATGTCAACAAGGGTTGTGACACGACAGATGAAACTCATTACGTTAGTGACACTAATGGCTAAAGGAATGTGGCGCAGGCGCTATAATTATCAATTATAAAATCTTTACAAATAGCCAGACGCTGTCAGGATAATCAAAATATAAAGGCTAAGGTGGGTTGGACACATAGAGAGAATTGAGGAAGGACAGCCTACAAAACATATTTTCTGCCAAAACTAATGGGGGCCCCGATGTACGTAGATTCAAAGACCAGATGGGTGAAGACCTCGGAAAGCTGAACATAGGAAACAGGAAAGCGAGGGCATGTAATAGGGAGGAATGGAATCGACTCTTGGAGCAGGCCAAGACCCACCAAGGGTTGTAGAGCCCTTGGCTGATTACTGACTAAAACAGGGCAGTATTGCAAACATATATCTAACGTTACTTTGAATGTTTTTAAAATAAATAATTGAAAACAAAATTTGTACAAATAAAAATGCCACCGAATGAATATGATGTATAACGTTGTTTTTGTCGTTAACAGAAACGGTGTCACATACTCAGCCCGAGCTCTGTTACAGCAGTGGATTAGTGAGTTTTGTAATGGGGGCGCAATGGCGATCAATCATTTAAATCCTGCTGCTTACACATGTTCACGGTAATAGGCGGGTAATGCTTTTTTGTAAACTCGGGCCTGCAAAACAGCACCACACGCATACGCTCATGTAGGCCTACATTTAGTCAGGCGTACGCTTGTATGATTATGCCGCAAACAGCAGGAGATATTAGTCAATGAAAACAAATTAATTGCTACATAAATCATTATTTTGTTGTATTGACAGAGATTACAATAGAATAACTCAATAAAGAAATAATAAATCTACATTTCAAAAATGTTACTGTTGATTATTTTATTTTTCCGTAAGGCAATGGGGACAGTCATTATGACTTACTGACTTACTTGACTTAAGTGCTTAAATTCCTAGGTGGAAGATAGGCCTCGACAAAATTTCTCCAGCGTGTTCTGTCCATTG
Organism: Magicicada septendecula; assembly: GCA_034769895.1. Classification (NCBI taxonomy): domain Eukaryota; kingdom Metazoa; phylum Arthropoda; class Insecta; order Hemiptera; family Cicadidae; genus Magicicada; species Magicicada septendecula. Next base: position 290,707,977 of record CM068373.1, on the reverse strand, counting down.
CCAGGGACTTCACCTCCCTCCATGTCTTGCTGACACCAGCCAGCTCCTTTTCCATAGTCCTCTTCCAGGCGTTCCTCGGTCTTCCACGTCTACCGCTACCCTGCGGTTTCCAATTCAGTACCTGTCTACCGATATTTTCTGGTGGTCTTCTCAGGGTGTGACCGATCCACCTCCATTTTCTTTTCATTCATCTGCACTTAGATGGTACTCTGACTTGTGGCCTCCCATATATCTCTGTTCGAGATGGTCTTGGGCTACCAAATTCTCATTATGTATCTCAGGTAACGGTTTATGAAGGTCTGTAACCTTGTGATAATGTCCTTTGTCATTTTCCAGGTCTCACATCCATACAGCAACAGCGATTTGACATTTGAGTACAATATTCTGAGTTTTGTCTTCCTGCGTATACGGGTTGATCTCCATACTGGTCTTAACTGTGCAAATACTCCTTTTGGTTTATTTATACGACTTATCACATCCCTAAGAGCACCTCCATCCTGACTAACCATGCTACCCAGATAGCAAAATTCCTCTACCCTTTCTATAACTCATCCGTCTAGTATCAAAACAGAATTATTTCTATGGTTAATACGCATTTCCTTGGTCTTTTTGTTATTTACCTTTATAATATGTAGTCATTATAAGCTTTGCAAACTATACAAAGAATATGAAGAATTTCTTGACATTAATTGTGAAAGAAATATTTGGTTGTCGGCGGCGCAGATAAACATCTAGAAACACTGTAGGCGACCTAATAGACATTTAGTGCCTAACCTTTATAATCTATCGGCATTTACTTATGAACAAAATGGAGGTATAGAAAATAAAGTGACGGATTCCACAAGAATGTGTGGAATGATTTGAAGAACGTTGAGAAATAAATGTAGAGAAGAACCCCAATTAAAATTTTATAAAACAACAGCATACCTACAGTACTGTATGGTTCTGCAACTTGGGACATAGAGAAAAAGATGAACAAAAGATACAAACAGCAGAAATAAAATTTCTGAGATCAATTAAAAGGTGTAATAGACGAGATCATATAAGAAATGAGGAGATAAGAACTGATTTGGATATTTATGCAGTTAATTACAGGATTAAAGAATACAAAAGAAAATGGATTCAACACATCAATAGAACGGAGGAAAGTAGAATACCGAAGATAGGAATAGATTACAGCCCTAGAGGCATAAGAAAAGTTGGTAGACCTAAAAAAAGGTAGACTGTGTAATAAGAACAGACCGCTAAAGCCTACAACCGTTACGAAAATGAACTTTATAATCATTTAGTCAATTAAACTTTAATATCATTTAATCAGTTAGTATCTAGGATTACAGATCTCCACACTTAAAATCAAGGTGATGTCTTTTCATGGAGCTGACCCCATATGAGCAAAGACAGCTGTAAATGGTACTGTTATGGAGCAGATCAACAATTTTAAATATGTGTGCTGTAATGTGTCTTACATTACAAATAATGATGTGGCTGTAATAGTTCAACCATATATGTGTGGGCCCATTAAGAGAACTCTAAAGTCAACAAGGGAAGAAACTCGCCTGAAGTTCTACATTTCGATGGCTCTCCCTACACTTCTCTCTGGGTTTAAGAATTGGACTTTAACGAACCTCCAGGCCAGTCGTATTCAAACGGCCAAAATGATATTTCTCAGGCAAGATATACTCTTCAAGATTACAAAAGAAATGTCGATATACGTCAAAACTGAATATGAAGACTATTCTTGATAGGATTGCACTATATCGGCTAAAATGTTTGGAAGATTTTAACCCATTGGATGACTGTGGTTTTCTCAAACAACTATGGAATGGGCGAAGAGGTGTGGGGCGCCCGAAGATGCGTTGGAGTGACTAGCTGTAGTCAATCTGCTTGGGACTGGAACAAATCATTTTTAGTTTAATCCTTGTTGAAGACGATGATGATGGCTTTATAATGGCTTGGGAATTTTTAATCTGCAGATGAAATATATAGACAGGATGTAAAAATAGTATTGTAAATTACCTTTCATAAACTACTGTAACACATGGCGAATCTCCGTAAACGCGGACAAAACACAAATTTCACACGGCTCAACATGAACCATTTATTTAAATCCCCAGTCCGCGTAGGACCATCAACAGTAATACCGAAGCGTGTCTGCAAATATCTTGGTGTCACGCTTGACCCCAAAGTTACCTGGCGACCTCACATCACAAACCAAGCCCGCAAACGAATTCGCTCTGTCAGAACACTCAGTAGCAACGATCGTTGCTCCAGCGGATTAATGTACACAGCCTGTATCCGCCCTATCATGACACACGCCCATCCCATACTTCTGACTTCCGACCCTGCCCGTCTCAAACCTTACCAAATCACCGAACGGCGAGCTCTTGGACTTTTCTACTGCAGACCTCACCTTACCAAATCCTCCAACAGCGCTCTGTATGCACTCATCAAACTCTTCCCAAACATCGACTCTTTCCTGTACAAGATTAATTGGAAATACTCACAAACTGTAAAAAAACGCACTTGATACAACAACAACAATCCATAGCCACCTCCATCAACGGAACTATCCGCAATACACGCAGACCTTCATTCCTCATAAACCGCCTCCTTATCATTGCCGATTGACCTCCTCTCAGAACTTCTCGCCGCCAGCGTCATAAAATTATAAACACTTAATTCCCATCTTCAAACATACTCAACCTCTCAACAATTAGCTACCTTGACGCCTCTCTGTCGCCTCCTTCCAGCTTTGGAGACCTGCGTTATCGTCCCTGTCTTGGTTGCCCTCATGTATATGTTATCGCACTTCTATCAGCCACTTTCTATACCTATATATCCACACATTACATTTACACACAAATACACACACACACACACACACACACACACACGCACTACTCTACCTCTAATGTGCCTTCTTCCATTTGGCTGAAGGGGGCTTGCCTCAGATCAGTCCGAGACTTGTCCTTTTGGAAAAGTCTCAAATAACACGAAAAAATTATTGTAAACGTGGAATTGTGATTAACAACTGCACTCGGCATTTTGGGTAAGAGATATTAAGTCTATTTAACTCTTTGTGCGAGATATTAAGTCCATCTAACAGTGTACAGGAACAGGTTGTCTCCCACTTCGTGCACTCACATCTCTGTCGTTCTCTCTCTACGGCCTCTGCGTGTACTCCGTTTTCATTTTCTAGTTGGAACACAGTTTAACAACTTATTGGACCAACGACCATCAGGCGTTCCTTCCGTCGTATGAGAAGCTTGTCTAAATTTATGGTGTCTAAAAGCATTTTTTGTTATACGAATTTGCTTTTTTATGTTTCATTCATTCACCTGACCCTATCAGAATAAATCTATTTCGTTATTGGTTCGCCTTGTACCCCTGTAATGCAGTGATGCTTTTGGTTAACTAGTACGACGGTCCATACTGTTACGACGGCCTATTTAGTCATCGTATGGTACAGTGGAAAACAAAATACAAGACACTAAAACAAAATTAAGTCACTAATCACCAGCTTTAATTATAACAATTAAACACTTTGTAATCATCAAGATAGTCTCTTACAACAAATAAAATAAAAATTGTTCACACGCAATGAAAATGTCAACTAATATTAAACACAATTGTATTACAATTGTCCCGCACAATTATAAAACACATAACACTTGGCTACAGTACTTTGAGATTGTGTAAAAGTACTTTGTTGTGGCACTTGGCTAGTACTACTGTGTAAGTCTGTGAAAAAAAGAATCAACGATTTTGTCTATCGGATTCAACAGGAAGGACAGCGAAAAATCAAGGTCAAGGTCGTCCAGCTAGATCGTACTACTTCAGAGACGGTTAGCCAGTTCGGGAGGAGGGGACAGTGTTACGTAATGCGGAAAAAGTGTTACACCATTACAGAACATTCTACGTGTTGCTTGGCTATTCCAGTGGAATCCGGCTGTAATGTTGTGTGGTGTGCGTACGTGATCTCAACATGCGTTAGCCCGACTGTTCCAGATTCGCCGGCTTTGTGCACTGTATTAAGGTTGCAATCAATTACGTTCTGGTGTTTTCTAGTAGCCTTCGTGACGTGTATTATGGAATATTCCGATATCTCAAGGCTATTTATATGCCGATTAAATACAAGGGTTCAGCGACGCTTAGTCAGTTATTGTCGGGCGATTTACACACAGCGCGAGGTCGGCGAATCTGGAACAGTCTGGCTAACGCATGTTGAGATCATGTACGCACACCACACAACATTACAGCCGGATTTCACTGGAATAGCCGAGCAACACGTAGAATGTTGTTTAATGGTGTAACACATTTTCCGCTTTACGTAACAGTAAGTTATACAGGGAACACCGTTACCCCCGGAAACATTACTTTTACCTTAGTTACTGGTACGTTCGGATCTCCACCCTTCGTCGAACATTTTTAACTTTTTCTACTAAAGAAGGTCTCCGGTGTGTAGATGAAACGTTTAGGCAATGAATGAACAAAGCAATCGACCCGGATATGAATTACTTTAGCAATGACTCCGGCCGACGAAATAAACTTCATAGAGAATTAAGTTGTTAAAATTTGTAACAGCAACGTCGTGGTACTAGTTGCCACAGACTTGAGGCCAGTTGCGAGGAAACAACGTTTTTACAAATTCTTACGCGGTCAATTGTGCCCCGCACTTACACTTAATCTGCCATTTAGAAACGTTGCTATTCTGAATTTCGGTGATATTTCAATTCTGCAACTTTTCGTTTATCCGAGTAACTTCTTTCTTTCAATATTTTTGTTACGTTAGGTTAAGTTAGGTCAGGTTATGTTAGGTTAGGTCAGGATAGGTTAGGATAGGTTAGGTTAGGTTAGGTTACGTTAAGTTACGTCACGTTAGGTTAAGTTAAGTTAGGCTAGGAATGAATAGAATTATAACGGTAATTCCTGTATTTTTATAATAATAACATGAAAATTCTTTTGATTGCAACTGACCGGGTTCAAATTTCCACCTCGGTCGCAACTGACTGGGTTTTATACAATAGGGTCGCAACTGACCACGGTCCGTTGCCACAGATTTGTGGTCAGTTGCTACCAAGCGAAAGTGCTGAGCGCAACTGGTCGAGACGGGAAGTACTTTTATGCAGGTGCCTTCTGTTGACCAAGAGGTTGGTCGTTTGGCTCTTACCTGTGTTTTTTATTTTCTGAAAATAACAGTTAAGGAAAATCTGTCAAAGCAGTGTGAAACAGTACAAATAAATAAAATATAATCTTTAGTAATATATTGTAAAATAAACAATATAATATAGGGTTCGAAAATTTAAGTATCTAGGGAAATAGTTAAAGAGAATAGTTTAGAAAAATCTGTTATATAAGAAAGGATTCATAAAATGGAAAAAGCATATGGTATAAATAAACATATTTACAATAAAAAGTGCATGTATAAAAATGCAAAAATAAGGCATTACAGTATAGTAGTGAGGCCAGAATGCTTATACGCAAGTGAATGTCTAGCACTGAATTATAATTTAGACAAACTAGAAATATTGGAAAGACAATTAATTATGAAAATATTATCCCACTAAAAACTTCAGACTGTTGGAAATTAAGAAGTAATGATGAAATATATCAAAGTATAGACAATATAACAGGAACAAAGAGAAAAGGAAGACTATTATTTTTTGGACATTTATATAGAATGGACAAAATAGGTTAACAAAACATATATTCAAATATCTGTGGGGAAAGAAGTCAACATCAAGTTGGATTAAAGAAGTCAAAAAGGATTTAAAAAAAAAACAATATAAAAGCAGAAGAAGGAATTGATAGAGAAGTTTTCGGGCAAAAGTGTTAAAAATGGAAGGAGTCCAGGGTAGGAGAAAGAAAAACTCAGGTTCAAACTGGACAAAAAACATTGAAGGGACATAGTGAAAAGATTAAAAAATACTGGATAAAAAGAAAAGAACAAGTGATGAAGAACTGAAATTGGCATGTGGTCCTCAGATGGCCGATACAAAAAAAATATCAGTTTTTAAATTAGTAAATAAAAACAATAGAGACCCATATCGACGGATGGAGCGGAAGAGCTTGGGAGTTGGGTCTCCGAAATATAATAATATATATATTATATATGTAAATAAATAAAATAAATACAAATATAATATATATAAAATATAATGTATATATAAATATAATATAACATATATAATATAATAATAAAAATACAAATAAATAACAAATACAAATAATCCCTGTGAAAAGTAAAAAATATTCTGATGAAATTTGATGGACTATCCCCCTGGCTATTAGGCCGGGGTCCACTACTGCCGCATAGAACAGACGTTTCGGCTACACCTCTGTAGGGTATCTTCAGTGTAAATGACTCAAGTAACTGGTACGATACCGTTAAACACAGTTAACCACTGGTGAACTGCCGTACCAGTTTCTTGAGTCGTTTACACTGCAGATGCCCTCCAAATGTTTTGCCAAAACGTCTGTTCTATGTGGCAGTAGTAGACACTGGCCTAACAGCCCGGGGAGTAGACCATCAAATTTCAACATCTTTTACGCCAGCCGCGAAAGCCTAAAGAACCAAGTAAAAATTATTGTTTATTTTGACATACATACTGTTATTGTCACTTCGTCATCTATAAATTAATAAATTACCTTATTAATTTAGTCCGTCGTGTGACTTCGTTTTTTATTTAAAATGACGCTTTTCATAACATATGTTCCATCGTCAGATTAATTCACTCAGCTGAGGTCTATACAAAGTACAGAGGTGTACACCGATTAAAGTAATGTAATTCTAACATTTAATGACCTCAACTGAGTGAATTAATCTGAAGATGGAACATATGTTCCAAAACGCGTTATTTTAAATAAAAAACAAAGTCACACGACGGATCTTAGGTAATTTATTAATTTATATTTTATTTATTATACAGACGCATACAAACAAATACACACATTTTTTACAGTTAAATCATTAGTAAGCTTTCCAAAAGGACGTACATTTTTTTCTTATAAATAGTCATAATGTCGTTTAAATTTTCCGAATCTCAATGTGTCAATACAAGAAGAAGCGTACTCAATAAATTGTAATGTCGAATCGCTGAAATCGTAGCTTCTCATATAATACAGTAATGCATACTGACGTATGTCAATATCTCCAAGACGTTAATTTGACAGTTGATGTAACATAAGATATGTATATATGTGTAGTCTGTTAATATTAAAAGGAAATCCGCATTTTCTGGAAATCGTTTTATCGACAGCAGCACGGAAACCCATCAGAGCGGTAAATCTAATGGTTTTCACATTTATCACATTGTAAAAACTGTTTTCCTATTTCACATTTTACTATATTTATGGAAGAATTATTAAACATTTTTTAGAAGGTGAGTATAAGGAAATGTAGGCTGAAAAAAAAGCAGGTTTCAGAGATGGTAGATCAACTATAGATCATATTTTCTCCTTACAACAAATAATTGAAAGAAAACAGTTCGATCACAACCTCTTCATTTAGTTTTTATTGAAATTGAAAAAGCCTATGACAATGTACCGTTAGCCACAAAGCAGTACCGTTAACCGTGCTGATCACAAAGCGTGTCTGTGGACAGCTTTAAGATCAACTAGTATCAACCCCATTATCATAAAAGCTATACAAAATTTCTATAACAATTCAATATCGAGGATAAAAATATGAAAGAATTTGTCACCAGGGTTTCAACTGACCAAAGGGTTACGACAGAGATGTGGTCTATCACCCACGCTTTTCAAAATTTATACGAAGAAAGCAATAAAGACTTGGAAACAAATGTGCAGGAACATGGAAATTTCACTTGATGGTGATACAGTTTATTCATTACAGTTTGCTGATGACCGATTACTTTTGGGTCAAGATTTTAAAGACGTAAAGTACATAACTAGAAAATTGATACAGGAATATCAGAAATAGGGACTAAAGGTAAATATGAATAAGACAAAGTACATGGCAACAAGTGACCTTCATCAAGACTTGATATTGGAGAAAGACATGGCGAAGATGTCATATACAGAGGAATACAAGTATTCAGGTGTAAAAAGTACGGCCAGTGGAAACCAAGAAAAAAAATGCAATGCAGAATTAATTTGGGAAAGATGGCTATATCTACATTAAAAGGAATCATATGGCGTAAGAAATTACAGCAGAAACTAAAGTCAAAATATTTAAAGCCATTGTTAAAGTATCATGACTTGCGGATCAGAAGTTTAGACTACTAATAAAAATTTAAGAACAAAATTAATGACAGCAGAGATGAACTTTACTTTTGGAGACGTTCGACAAGAATATTTAGACGTGAGAAAATTATAAATGAAGTCATTAAGGCCAGAATGAATTTAAAAAATTCAATTGTTGATTTTATCTGAACAAAACAATTACAATGGTATGGACACACGAAAAGAATGGCACAGGAAAGAGTGCCAAGGAGTGTTATAGAATGAACTCCACCAGGAAGAAGGAAAAGAGGAAGGCCACCTATAACCTGGATAGAAGAAATTAAGACTATATTGAGGGAACGAGAAATTGAAGATCTTTGGATGGACAAGCAGCAGTGGAAGATGAGAATTCAATCACTTCTGTAATCTTTTGTTCCTGAAAATGTGTAAACATTGTATAACCGAAAATAATAACAATAATAATTTCACTATATTCTCCTCACGTGCGCTACACTCAGAAGGTAGATTAAAGGCAAACTAAGAGAAAACGCAATAGTAAAATTCTATAAAGTTGTGAGTGTGCCGTGTGGTCTATAAGGAAGCAAAATCTGGGCCGTCAGTACAGTCCTCCAGTCATGTAAATTAAATTTTCTAAAAAGGTTTTAAAAACACACAAATACTTGTTAGTTTCACAACTTATTCTTAACCTCTGACAATTGTTTCAGCCGATTAGGCTATTCTCAAAGAGCTGCTAAGAACAACTAAATACAAAGAATGTAAACTGTGCTAAAGATTTTGTAATTCCTATAGCTTTATTGTTCATACTATTAGATTGACACTTAGTATTTTATATTTAGTATATTGGTTTGCAGATATTGATATTTTTGTACCTTACTTTTGTAGACAATAAATATTTAAGGAACACAATTTATTATGAACTTTACCACAGAAAATATTCTGATAGTATTATTTTTATATAAGCCCCGTAATTATTACAGTTACAAAAATCTAAAACATGTAAAAATGTAGTAAATGCCTGTGGATGCAAGAGAATTACTTATTTTTTTCTACTGAGTACTACAAGAGCATGTCTGGATGGATGGATGATGCGCGGGCGTATTGCGCCCTAATTTGTGTGCGTTGTCCAGGCCTAGGCCTGATGAACGCCAGGTGCCAACAGGTCAGCGCGGTCGTTTGCTCTGCACAAAGGAGTTATGGTGCAGTCCGCGGGTCCATGATAAATTACATGGCCACCACGGAGGCAAGCCTGAGCTTTTGCTTCAGCCAATTGTCCCGCCGAGGCGCGACACCATGGTCCACTCAGGCTAGCCTTTGGGAACATAGTGACACACTGGCGAGGACAAGAGGTTCGAGCGCCCTAGGGCGTCGGCCGAAACGGTAAGGAATGACTCCGAGACAGCCAGCTTCCGCAAGGAAGTCACTTGCACAACCTCGCGGGAGCCATGTCTCAGGTCATTACCCTGCTGAATCAGCAAAGCAGGTGCTGACGGGGATCTCAGTGGTCATGGCTTCAGCCAATTGCAACGCCTGGTCGCGGCTCCTTGGTCTCCGAGGACATAGCCCACGGAAACGTCGAGGCACGCTGGCGAGAACAAGAGGGTCGACCGCCCGAAGGCGGCGGCCGAGTCGAAGGGACTCGTCACCGAGGCAGTCGGCTCTCGCAAGGAAGGCATTTGCACAACCTCGCGGGAGCCCGTGTCCCGGATTAAAGCCCTGCCGAATCGGCAAAGCCGATGCTGGCAATAATGTTCTATCCAATCCAATCTGCCGCAGCATGATTGACTATAGAGTCGGCAGTCGCAGGTAGTTAATGTTTATAATCGGTTCAGATTTCCAGAAGGTTGGGGGGTTCGTTGCTGGGGTTCATGTGATGAACTAAGGGGGGTCGTCTAACAGCGCCCTAGGGCGCCTGACGCGGCGAGGGGGCGGTGTATTCTCCACGCTATTCAGCCTTTGGAGGTGCGGATAAGGGGACTCGCCTGCCTTGGCGAACAAATTCGCTGCCAAGGACCAGACGAAGATCTCTAAAGTAAACACGGAGGCCCCGATGTATGGCGGAATTTCGCACATACCACGGGGACCCCGTGAGGGAGCGTAGGGTCCAGTTCTGGAATGTAGTCAGCCTATGCCTGTTGGTGGCCGACAGGAGAGGCCACCAAGCGGGCGCCGCATAAGTGAGTACTGTTCGGAGGAACAGTAGATACAATGTGAGTTTTGTACGGACAGCCAGGCGGCTGTTCCGGGAAAGCATAGGTGATAGTTTGGCTCTGACGCCACGAGCCATGTTGAGGGTTGCGGTCACGTGGGCGTTGACGTTTAGGTGCCGATCAAGCCGAACACCTAGGTACTTCACCGTCTCAGTCCAGTTGATGGGTCTCCCCTCTAAGGAGAGGGATTGGCATCGGGAAATGGACTTATGAGTAAAGCAGAACGCCTCGGATTTCTCCGTATTGATCGCTACCCGCCATTTCCTTAGCCAGTCCGGAAGCATAGCTAACTGGCGTTGTAACATTACGCTCGTCCGCCAAGGCGAAAGTGAACTAAAATGAAACATCGCGTCGTCGGCAAATAGAGATAACGTGACCCCGGGAATAACAGGCAGATCGTTCGTGTACAGTACGTACAGAACGGGGCCGAGGACAGATCCTTGTGGGACGCCGGCGGCGACAGGGCGAACCCGAGAGGACGCCCCATCTACGCTGATCCTGAAGGTGCGATCCGTCAGATAGGATCAGAGCAAGTGGACGATAGATGCCGGGAGTGGCGAATGCGCCAGTTTGTACAGCAGACCTTCGTGCCAGACTTTATCGAAGGCTTTGCTCACATCCAACAGGACGGCTCTTGTTGCCTGATGATTGTTGGCGGCGTCTGCTAGACAGGTGACAACCCGTACTAGCTGAAGAGTAGTCGAGTGCCTCGGCCTAAACCCAAACTGCTCCTCGCGGATGAAACCATCCACCAGGGGCCGAATACGGGCCAGGAGAAGGCGCTCGAATACCTTCGAGATTACTGGCAATAGTGATATCGGGCGGTAGCTTCCAGGTAGCGTGGGCGGCTTTTTGGATTTCTGGATCATGATGACATTAGCGGTTTTCCACAGGCGGGGGAAGTACCTCAGCCGGAGACAGGAGTTGAACAGCTCAAGAAGAACGTCAACTGCCGAAGGCGGGAGATTCTGCAACGCAGCGGCGCCGATGCGATAGGGGCCAGGGGCCTTTCTCTTCTTCAGTCGGCTAAGGACAGACGCAAGGTCTTCCTAGTCGACCGAATTAGGCGGGTCATTGGGGGGAGCAGAAAAGTATCCAGAAAGGAAATCCCTGACGACGGCCGTATGAGCCGGGTCAGAGATGCCTCTATGGAAGGTGAACTGTTCCTCAATGCAGTCGGCGAAGACTTCCGCCTTGCCTTCTGCAGAGTATATAGTGCCGTCCGGGGTATTCAAGGGATGGCGAGTCCTCTTTGCGCCTTTTAGTCTACCAGCGGCTCTCCATACGGAGGCGTGGTCGACTTCCAAGGACTCCAAATAGGAGTCCCATCGATCCGCGTTTACGTGAAGCAAAAGCTGCGAGACGTGTTCCGACTGGGCTCGAAAACGCCGACTAGCGGCTGGGTCACGGGTATAATGCCATCTGCGGCGGAGCTGGCGCCGTAATCGGATGGTCTGGAGAACTTCCGCAGGAAGGTCGGAGCGTTTGTTACTCACCGGAACAGTATAGGTGTGCTTGTCCATTGCAGACTGGACGAGGTCCTGGAGCTGATGTACCCAGAGATCCACGTCATCACAAGAGACGAGTGGTTCCGGAGGGACAGATGGCAACTGCCTAGCCAGATCATCGTGATAGAATCGCCAATTGACTCTCATAACAGGACGATCGGGAAGTCGGGGTGAGACCGACGGCAGCAAGACAGTTACAAGCAGGGGGTCGTGATCGGACGAGAGGTCCGACACCGCGCTGACTTGTAGATGAAAGGGGATGGCCTTGAAAATTACAATATCAAGGACATCCGGCGGATAACCCGCACGGGAAAAGTATGTCGGTTCGGACGGGCCGATGATGAGGACACTGGGATCATCTTCGACAGCCCTACGGAGAGAATTGCCGTAGGGGTTTGACGTCCTGCTGTTCCAAGAGGGATGCTTGGCATTAAGGTCTCCAGCAACGATGGTTGGAAGATTGCTGTCTAGGAGGGCGTCCCACTCCTCGTGCGGCGGAGCTCGATGGCCGGGCGGGTGGTACACAGAAACAAAGCGCACCTCCAGTCCGGCAACATCCAGCGCCACAGCACATGCTTCGATGAGGGTAGTTGCAGGGGCAGGGAGTTCTCTATGAGAGTGCCGCCTGTGGAGTAAGATCGCCACTCCTCCTGTAGCAAGCATAGGCTGGCAGGGAGAATCGACGATTAGGGGCAAGATGTGTTTCGGAGAGGAGTACGACATCTGCGTCGTACTCCACAAGGAAAGCTGCCAGTTCGGCCCGACGCGCCGGAACACCATCGGCATTCCACGCGACGAACCGAAACTGTCTAGCCATGGTTAGATGTAGGGACAATCAGGGCGATCAGCGATGTTATGATCACCATGAGTATAGACGGGACATCCCGAGCAGCAAGAATTTGGGGGACAATGCCGCTGACCCAGGCCATCAGCTGAGGCTCAGTGACCAATGGTGAACCACTGGCCGCAGGGGTCTGACTAGCCGGCGCTGGGGCCGGGGAAGGTGCAGATGGCGCCTCCAAGGGAGGTTGGGCAGTTGGAGCTGGCTGCTCGGGGGCTGGCGAGACTTCCGAGGAAGTCGCAGGGGACTGGGCAGCAGAAGCAGGCTCCTGGCCGGGTAGATGCTGGGCAGCCGGAGGCGCGTTGTTAGCCTCCGGTTATAGTTGCTTTGCCACTAGTGGCTGTCTAGCCTTGCGCTTAGAGCGCCGTTTCTTAGGCGGCTGGGTCTGTGAGGTGGGTACTGAGGGTGTTGCCGCTAAAGGAGATGGCACTCCGGCAGGTGCTAAGGTTCTGGGGGCCGCAGGGGGCGCCGTAGCGACCGCTGTAGCGTAAGTTATGGTTCCTCCAGCGGCAGGTGCCGCAGGAAGAGCCGTAGATGCCGCCGAGGCGGGTGGTTAGACTGCCGCCCGCTTCGAGGGTCTAGGAGCAGGGCGAGGAGGTTCAACCTGACGGTTTTGCTCCCTCTGCTGTTTCTTTAGGGCCTTCTTAAAGTGATTACAACCCCTAAAGTTAGCCGGGTGACTGCCTCCGCAGTTGCAGCACGTCGCGGGTTGAGGCTTCACAACGGGACAATTCTCGTTGTGGGCCTCCCCACAGCGTACACAACGCGGCGGCATCTTACAAAAGGCCGATGAGTGGCCGAATCGCTGGCATTGGAAGCACTGGGAAGGCCCAGGCTTACTATTGAAAGCCCTAACCTGTACCCGGAGGCACAGAATGGTATCAAGATGATAGACGTCGGCGGAGGAACCAACCTTCTGAATCCTGATGTAGAAGGAATTGATTTTCCTTTTCCGATCACCGGATAGGAGAGGGACGACGGAGGTAGGGAAGAAACCCTTCTCCGCCAGATCCTCCCAGATCCACAAGATCGGTGTGTTGTGGGGAATCCCGGACACCACAATCTTGAGTTTCCTCTCCTCAGGGAGGGGGAAGGTATGAAAGGCGCGACCGGAGTCGGCCAGGAATTTCTGGCAAGCCCGAAAGTCCTGGATCGACTTCGGCAGCAGTCGAATTGACGAACATTGGCTTTTGGCCTCGATTCGCCCAGACGGCACAACTTGTTTTAGCTCCCAAAGGAGGGTATGCCAGTCGCTGCACTGTGGCACGACGATTGGCGGTATCTTTGGTTGTTTCTGGTTCTGTGATATCTGGCGAAGGTGATATGCGGCCTGCCGACTCTGCAGCCACGGCTCGTGTCTCCGGGACAGTCCGTTTTGGGGACGTCGGCATGCTTCCACCACTACCTCGCCGTTTCCGGCTAGGCACGGGCTGGAAGCCGTTCTCCGTCTCCATCTCGGAGTCCGACGACAACGTAGCGCCGAGGGCTGCGGCATAAGCGAATGCGTTTGGTTTTTTATGTGTTGAGAGTACGGACCAGGATTGGGTACAAAAGGCTGGTATTATTATTAACTTACGTAACAATTTGATATCATAGTCATACAACAGCCAACGTGGCATAGATTTGACAGAAGTAAGTTTATTGTTGTTTTAGTATGAATTGATAACTTTTGAGAATAATGATTCTGAATGCTGTCCAAGAACTGATTTAACAAAAGTACCTTCACGTTCTTTAGAAATGTTTCTAAAACTTGCTGTTGCAGAACATATTGTTCTTTAAAGTGTCTACATGGACGATTGTGTGGGGTGTGTATGTTGGAGGGGCGGAGGAGCTAGTATAGTGATCAAGTCACTGTAAAATTATGTATAATAACAATGCAAATTCAAAAAATTAACTAACCTAAATAACAGCTTTTAATAAAGGAGATACAAGAATTCTGTCTGTTGGTTTGTTAAATTGTTGTTACTTTTAATGGCTTTTCTAATTTCTGAAACTTCCAATAAATTCATTTTTTTACCTTTTTGTATGTTTCGCAGTAGTATTATGTCCTTTGTGTCTATAAAGTGACGGATATTTAAGCAGTGATCTGTGAATCCTGCATTGGCTGTATTATTTAAAATCGCTTGCTAATGGTTCATAAATGCGTTTCTGTAACTTTCTAAGATTAAATTTACGTGTTATTGATTGTAGAGTGAAATCTGCTTAACACAAGTGTATGTTTGAATACAGTGTTATTGTATCGCTGTTTGGGTGTATTACTATTATGTGCTATAAATTTAAGAGCAGCAAGTATTTGTTACAGACGCTCAAAAATCATGAGGGACCTGAGATAAGAATAGTTTCAAGACAAATAACAATATACTGAATATACTCTGCCATAATAATAGTATCACACCATTAGAGAAAAAAAAGGGTGTATATAAATTGTTGTGTAATGATTGCATTTGAGAGGGGTTTCCTAAAGAGATTTATCAATCACACACCGAAATATAATTAAAAAAAAATCAAACTTCAGTTAATAACATAAAATCCAACTATGCGCAACATTTAATTACAAATAATCATACTTACACAGACTGCACATCAAATTTAAAACCTTTAATTTTCTAAGACTAAATTTAGTGGTAACTTGGAATTTATAATTTAAACAAAATAATCTCATGCCTTGAGGTCAGATGTCTTGACTGACTTTCACACGCATTATTGTGCCGGGACTTGAATTTCCCGGCAGGTTTCAAACTTGAAATGCCGCCGCTGTGTGGCCGTTGGAGGGAAATGCAGACTTGATCGGTATGCCGCGGCAGTGAGCGACGACGCTATATAGTAAACCAGACTGCCGTGACCTTGAACGGCGACGGAATTTAGCCAGCCACCCCGCCAGCTGACCCGTCATAGACGTCAATTTCTGACTTGTTGCTTTTGTGTACCCTGGTCGGTTAACGGAATACGTTATTCGTTCTCATTTGGTTTTCGTCTTCCAGCGAGGTAAACTGATCTGACGGTCCAAGGGGGAGTACACATCCTTAAGTAACTTTGTATCTATCATGACTTTGTGATCCAGTAAAGGCGTTGCTCCCCGCACAGTCGAGGGAAGAGGGGATGCGATGGTGGTGACAATGACATCCGTCACCATCGGCAGAGCAGGGTAGCGCACTACTCCCCGAAGCCGTCAGAGTCGGTAACCTTACACCTACAAGATCCCAAGACACCGCTGGCCAGATGAACTAACTGGAATTTCTGGACCTTTCCGACACCACAACCGACATCAACCAGATTGCTCTACAGAGTGTCATGTCAGTTCTTCAAAGCAGGTGGGAGAATTCCAATAACTAAGTCAGTGAACAGTAATCCACCGATTTTAGATCAAATTTATATGACATTCTATATCCATGTACAGACATGCTCTCATTGGTACCAGAAACCCAGTGTTCGGTTCATTAACATTGTAATTCAACTTTTGATATAATTGAAATTGTAATGTATGACTAAGTTGCAATCTGTTGAAAGCTGCAATTAACCTTTTCAGATAATTTAAGTTTGTAACTCCTAACTGAGATTCAATCTTTGAAAGCTGTGATTAGAATTTTCATATGATTTAATGTTTGTAACTTATAAGTGAGATTAATTCTTTTAAAGGCCGCTTAAACCTTCCACATAATTTAATTTTATAACTTACTACTATGATTCATATTCTTAACTTGCAAAAGGATCCATCTGTTCTACTGCTTGATTAATTTTGATTGTTAATAGTAATGGCAATGGTAATAGTAATGGTAATGGCGATTAATACAGATTGAATATAGATATATATATTTTGATATAAAAAGGTATACCGATAAACAGTATTTTCACATTTATAATGATTAAAATTTTGTTAGAACCAGTCCTGTGGATATATCTATATTTGTGATGTATATTATTAACTGTGCTAAAAGGATACATTTGTTATACTGTTTGATTAATTCTTATTGTTAATAACATTGGTATTTGGGATGAATATAAATTGGATATATATATTGCAAGGTAACAGGTAGTTAGCTGACCAAACTTGCAGAAATGATGCTCAATTAGTGATTTAATACATTTATTGACCTTTTTCCAACATGATGATTGCATAAAAAATTTTTTTTTTTTTAATACAATGATATTAATTGAAAAGTTCAAAATTTTTCTTTTAAAATAATACTAATTGAAAAGTTCAAAATTTTTCTTTAAGAGTTTTTATTATTTTAAAACAAATTTAGTTCTCAAAATTGCTTTCCTGAATTGACGTCTTCCTGGTTGTCCCGGTGGAATATTCATTTCCGGTCTCCAGCGATCCGTCGTCTGTGTCCTACGCTCCAGCCGCCGCATCCAGGAATCGCTCCGTGTCTCGGTGTCCGCCTCGGTCGGCAATCGTAGTTCAGCAACGGTAGCAGAAAATCTCGTACTCCGGGCTTAACCTCCCTGCCGAAACTAGCTGTTCCCTCGACGTCTACGGGCCCCAAGGGCTGCCTGGAATGGGTGTTGGACTATGCGAGGAACTCTCTCTGCAACCGCTCCCGACGAGTGCTACATGAAGACTCACCTCTTTTACTAAATTGAAACTGCATCGTTATAAGGTGATGTCACGGTCGGCCTGCGCATAGACGTATTTCCAATACAACACATGTTAAATGTAGGAATATTCTGGAAATGCCACGTGCTTAAGACTGGACCTCCGTTTTCCCGATTCTTCTAGAACATAAGTTTTCACTTACATATGAATCAATTAAATTGACCTTTTAATATTTCGTAATTACAATAAATTGTAACTCATACGCATGTCGAAACGCACAACTTGTTGCGTATTTACCAATTGACTAATTACAACACTGTTCACACCTCTTTCTGATACGCGCACAACACAACACTTCGCTCAAGCACCATACTACAGTTTCATAGTCTTTATATTGTCTTATAAATAATTTATTGTATTATTCTTAATTTATAAAAAATACTTTTTATGTCAATCACACCCCAATTGTTCCGGACACCTAATACGGCTGGTCATAATTATGCTTCATGCACATATGGTGTGAACGTCTGTCACATTGCAATATATATATATATATATATATATATATATATATATATTGCTGATAAAATGAAAACTAAGTACTGCTATGAAATATACAAAATATTCAATCGCTTGAACTCTGTAGCAAAACATGTTATAATGTTGAAATGAGGAAACACTAATAAAAGTTTGTTACTGTTAAATGAGTGTTTTATTGCAAGTCCTGTTACTCTGGGCTCCAGCACATTTTTGCTTCATCTAGGCCAAGCGCCTAGTTTTAAATTTTTACGTTACGGCTTAAGTGGCCGTTACATTATGGACCGCGAAAAACGACAATCACAGCAAGCTGAGCTGATTGCAAGAGAAAGAATGGTTTGTCAGACTCTACGAACATATGGTCTCTAATGACATCACGTCATAAGTCAATTAAGCAGTCCAATGCTGCCCCAGATTGTCACAATAGGTTTGCCGTTTACTCTCATTAGGGGCGATCGTACGATTTCATTTCGGGGAAGGGATTTTTTCAGCCACATATCATTTTCTTAGAGCACTGTGTTTCTCATTTTATAATAAAAATCGTACCAAAAATTAAAACTAATAGGGAAATAACAGCTGTAATTTACTAATTTCTTTAAAAGAAATTAAACACTTACATCATATAGGCTTCCAGTTTGTCTTTCAAGGCTAATAATACCTTTCTGTGTAATATAAATACTTTAATGAGAACTTTAAAATGAAGAAAGTGAGGGTTACCAGCTTGTGTATAAATGCTGTGGATGTGAATGTATCCAACAGGGTAGTGGATATAAATTTTACAGCACGTAAAATAATGTTACATAATTTTGTTAAAAAATATAATGTTTGTCAGTCTTTTTCAATTAATTACATTAAAAAAAACAAGCTACCAGTTAAAAATTTGTTCTCCAAAATTTTAGAATTTCTGGGGGGAACAATATCCCTTATATCACCCCCCTAGGGTTGCTCCTGACTCTCATTAACTTCTGATGTATATCTCAGCGATTTTCGTAGTCAATAAAATCCATTATGGATCTACTGGATTCATAACATATGCAAGTTCTTAAAATTTCACGGGTGGCTTTAACATTGTTGGAATTATTACTATCTGGCGGGCTATTGGGGGCCGTGATCCAGTGTCTACATTGAGAAGGCGAAACAGAAGTCTCTACCTCATCTGTGAGGTGAATTGGCGGACAGTGTGCCAGTGTAGACACTGATGTTGGCCTCCGATGGTGGGGGCCAAAACTTCTGTCAATAACGACAAGTTTGGACCACGACTTAACACAGCCCGGCGGATAATAATAATTTGAACAATTTCGTTCCATAACATTTTGTAGTGGACCACAGTGATTTTTATTACTTTTTAGTTATTTTACTAACAGATTACTTAAAAAATAGTTACTCTGTGTGATTTATCACAACCGTGAGTACACCAGAGCATAACAATATACACCACCCGTTCCGTCGCAGTATCCAGGTTTGCACATTTCGCGAGGAACGTATAGTTTTTGCGCGCTTTAACTTTACCAGTCATTGCGGCTCTGAATACACAGACTTCGCCCCCTCATGACGTCACGTCAGGTCACCCACTCCCTGCTCGAGATTGTCATTGTAAATCGTACAAAGTGTTTAATAAACATTTTCCACTTTCTGTTTGTTATAAATTTACATACACAACTTTGCACACTATATACGACGACATGTTGAGAGCATTGAAATCCAGAGTGACTTCGGGAATACAGCTGAACAGATCAATTTGTATGGGTTCTCTGCTATATGGGGATGGCATAGTTCTTATTCAAGAAAATGAGGATGATTTGTAAAGAGCTAATGAATTACAAGAAGTTTGATAATCAATTGCTAATCACCTGTTTCGATTACAAGAAGTGGCATGAGCGTACTCACTGACAATTTCACTTTATCTAAAAATGAAACTTTTTCTTGTGAACTTATTGTTTTTTCTTCTCGTCGAACGCGTTTCGGCGTCGTATTCGCCTTCTTCAGCTTAGAGACAGACTGCCAGCATTTAGTAACGGTTGTTGTATGGAAGGTGTAAGGGGGTGGTGAGTGGCGGAAGGGGATTAGCGCGGGGATTCAAATTAATGTTTGTTTTTTGTATAATTGTGTCAAAAAGTGTATGTGATTTATATTGTAATTGATCGTTAAGTATGTTGTTTGGTTGTGTTGTGTGGTGTTTATATATTTCAATAAGACAATTTCAGTAAGAAAGACTAAACCATAGCCTTTAAAGGTAAATATCCAGTGAGAACTGAGATAGTTACAAACAACAGCACTTCAGAACAAGCCAGCCGTTTCAAATATCTTGGCTGTGCAGTAAGCTATGAATCTGAATATGATATAAAAGAGAAGATAAATAAATTTATGAAAATTTGTGGTACGATTCATAGAAATCTTAGAAATAAAACAAGACACAGCACACGGATTAAATTTTATAAGGCAATTGCAATACCCACGTTGATTTATACAAATGAGGCGTGGGTCATGACAAAAAAGGAAAGTGGCAAGATTCAGAGTGCTGAAATGCAGTTTCTTCGAAATACTATGAATTATACATTAGAAAATAGAATAACGAATGAAGATATCAGAGCAGAACTCGCAGTAAAGGACATAAATGAAATAATTTCAATTTACAGAAGACAATGGTGGGATCATCTGCAAAGGATGACAGAGGATCGATTGCCGAAAGCGGCATTGAACTATAAAGCCATTGGTAGAAAAGACGTGGGTCGTCTGAGGATGAGATGGGTGCCGGAACAGGTTTATATAACCTGAAGAGAAGAAGAAGAAGAAGGGATTTTTGTACACTACCCACGCAAATTTTATAGTATATTATAGATGTGTGTGTGTGTATGTGTATTATAGGTATATGCATAGCTTAGCTGTTAGTGTACAGTAACTCTCGGCTTAGTGTAACTTCGGTGTTATCTTCTGTTCCGTATGTCATTGCAGTAAGGAGGACTCATGTTTAAATATTTTCCTCCTTAAAACAATGGTAGGTTGTTTCTCTTTATGACAGTTTTCATCATCTTTTCAAAGCAATACAACGTCATTACCAATTATTGATTGTGCTCTTCCACTGTTCCTTACTGCCTCATCCAAATATTCCATTATATTGGCAGCTCTAAGACTTTAAAAACGTATTTAAATGACGTACATATCAAATTTGCGTGTGCAAAATCTAAAAGTATAATAACATGCCAAAATAACATGTCTCTCATGTTATGTTTATAGATATAGATTTTATAGACTATTGTAATACTCTTTTTCTTGCTAAATTATAAAATGTCCATTAACTTTAGTACTATAATTTAAATAAACTGTAAATCATTTATAAAACTGGTTTACAATTACGCAGCAACAAGTCGCGTTTATACCAATAATATTAAAATAATTACAAGAAACTAATATTTGTTTGGTGATAAATTTGGACATACTATATTTGGTTATTGACTGACGTTTCGATCTCACCTCAGGAGGCCATGTTCAGTGTACAAGCGATTTGCTAACTCACACTGTCTTTGCCACTCTTGTTCACTCTTAGAGTGTAAACAACACCATGTGCTTGTAATCTGAACCGGATTGGTTAGATAAGTAGCTGCATCACTAAATCCTCCGCTGGAAACAAACTAGTTCTCAATTCATGATAATTAATTGATTAAAAATACATCCTTAATACAATTAAGATTTCTTCGCTTCTAGATTAGTAGCCCATAGGCTGGTTGGCAGCAGCTCGCCATTCTTCACGCTTCTCTGCTTTTCTTTTCAACTCACAATATGATGTGCTGTTCATATCGACCATAAGCTGTTCCATGTAGTCTAAACGGGGTCGTCCTCTGTGATTCTTCCCTTCAATTGTTCCTTCTATTATTCTCTTAACCATCCCATTGTGTCGTAGTATATGTCCTATAAACTTAGCTCTTCTGCCTTTAAAATTTTTCAGAAAGCTTCTGAGCTCTTCTAAAGACTTCTTCATTCGTTATCTTCTCCTTCCAGCTTATCTTGAATATTCTTCTGTAGCACCAGGTCTCAAATGCTTGGATTCTTTTCTTGTCACTTTCTCCAATTGTCAAAGATTCACTCCCGTATAGGGCAAAACTCCACACGAGTGGTTTTACTAGATTCTTCCTTATTTTAGTCTGATAGTGTTTGAAGTGAAGAGATTTTTCTGTTTGTTGAAAGCAATTTTAGCCTGGCTAATTCTGCTTATAATTTACTTACTGCTACGTCCATCACTTGTGATTTTACTTCCTAGATAGTTATATTCTTTAACTGCATGGAGAACCTTATTTCCATGAGTTATTCTGACTGGATCAATAGAACTAAGATACAATTAAGATTAATACAACTAAAAATAAGGTAAATGATTTTATAATTCTTAGGACCTTTTGAGAAAGTTTCAACTTAGTACTGTACATGCGCATCTGTATAGTATCACTCCGCTTTGTACACATCAATTTAAAGATTACCATCCATTAACAAGTAAAACTGACAAGAAAATGTGTGAAGCCTTGACAAGGCTTGCCAAACCTTGAACAGGTTGATAAAGCCTTGACAAGGCTCGACAAGTCTCGAACATTGCCGTTACATTTCCTTGCAGGTTTTCTTGAAACAGCCCATCCATTTACAAGTGAACTTTGCAGTGATCCAGTCGTCATTTTCAATATACCTCCTGTTCAAAACCGTGAAATAGCCTGTTTTGCTGTAATTTTAGCAAAGTGTTTGAAAGCAAAAAGAAGACATAGGTTTTGGTTAGGTTAGGCTAGATTAGGTTAGGTTTTGTCTAGGTTAGGTTGGATTATGCTTAAGAGTGAACATACTTTACGCAATTATTGTCAACGCGTCATCGCAAAATGGTAGATTATTGTCGAACCTCGTCGTGGTACAAATATACACGCCAACCGAGTCTAGTTTTGGACCTGCGATGTTAGAATGGTATATCGGAATTTTTGTTGCTGTAACTTTCGGTTCATTACAATATGTGTTTATTGTGTTTTAATTAGGGCTACACTTTTGACCAGGTGAGAGTGCTTCTTGTGTTTTAATTAGTGCTACACAGTTGATAAGGTGACAGTGCTTATTGTGTTTTAATTAGTGTTACACTGTTGATAAGGTGACAGTGGTTATTGCGTTTTAATTAGTGCTACACTGTTGATAAGGTGACGTTTAATATTATTTACATTACTTAGTACCGAATATAGAAATTGGGATGTGAGTTCGGTTGAGTCGGCTTCATAAAAAAAAACAAGTTAGGACTAATCAATATAAAATCTTAAAACTGGCTGAAAATCGTGAAATAACATATTGAAATAAATCCCATTCAAGTAGTAACACAATAAAAATAAAATATTTTATTGAAACATTGTTTATAAGATGCTTATTGACTTAACTGAGTAATCACATACTGACTTAACTCAGACATAACTGACTTAACTGACTTATTTCACATAGTAAACACACACGCAAATACTGTGAAATAAACTTCTTTGTAGACCTATATTTACAAAAGCGTTACTAATTTATTAGCGTACACAGCTAAGAAATTAATAAAATAGTTTAAAAATTATGAGATGAGAAAATTCCTTATCAACTTTTGACCCTCTGGGTTGTGAGGGGGATCCAGTCCCGTTCGTACCCCCCCCACCATGTATATATACGCTCCTGACATTATTGTGTGTTGGACTACTTTAGGTTTGTAAGATTGTTATATGTGAATGTTTATATTCATTTTTAATTGTAACACAAGTATTACACATCTGTAAACACAATTGTTACAACAATTGTCAGACAAGAAAAGAATATTAACCATGTTAGTCTGTGACCCAGTTCAGCCTATCTGACCTAGATACAGTTTTGTTTCTTCTTCTTCTTCTTCTTCTTCTTCTTCTTCTTCTTCTTCTTCTTCTTCTTCTTCTTCTTCTTCTTCTTCTTCTTCTTCTTCTTCTTCTTCTTCTTCTTCTTCTTTTTCTTTTTCTTCTTCTTCTTCTTCTTCTTCTTCTTCCTCTGGCTCTCCATCCCTGCAATGTAACAATAGTTGTTGTCACTAGCGATTTCATCTGGTGTCAGTTATTCTGTTTCCACTGTACAACACGACGATCCGTGCGACCGTCGACAATGTGATTTTGTATTACGGAGTACTCTAGTACAGTGGTTCACAAACTTTTCAGTCCGCGGAACTTCCCAAATAATTTAAAAATTTACGGACCCCGTCTGAGTTCTGAAATAAAACAAACAGTAAGTATGATACAAACTCTTACATATTAATTAAAATGTATTAAAATTAAAATTCTCTTAACGTGAAAAAATATAATATTAATGATATCAAACATAGTTTAAAGCGGACAATGAAACTGCTTTTGAACAATTAACTCTGCAATATTGGGTTTAATGTCTGATAATTACAATATTAAGTCACTCTCGACATCAACTATATTTCTTAACTTTGACTTCAAGTACGTGAACAGGAAGAATGCGGTTTCACACAAATAAATAGAGGGAAACACAGTTAAACCCTTCAAAGCTTTTTTTGCGAGTTCAGGTTAGTCAGTCATTCCATATAACCTGAAGTCAGCTAGCTGTAATTGCAAAAACTGTAATTTTAATGAATTGTCAGTTGAAAGTTCTGCCAATGAATATTCTTTATGTAGTGTAAGAGAGAGGGCTAGTCAGTTCGGCTGACAAACAGATCTGCTACACGACATTATTTAAAGACGTTATTAAAGCCATTAGTTTTAAATTACTGTACAATTACAATTAGTTAAACCAAACAAAAAAATACTGGAATTTTCTACTAATTGTTTAAGATTCTAAAATTTAGATTTCAAAGCATAAAGAATAGGAGAAAAATGCGGAATATTATAATTTTTCTTAAAAGTGTCTGTGGACCCCCTGAAACATTGTCGCGGACCCCCAGGGGTCCGTGGACTCCACTTTGGAAACTACTGCTCGAAACCACAACGACTAGTGTGTTATTATAAACGAGAATTCCCTGCAACAACTTATCTTACAAGCAACTCTCACTTGCTACAGACTCCAGAAGAAATCAAGTGGTCATAACAAGACTCCGTATCGGCCACACGCTGCTAACTCAGAAGCACATCTTCACAAGTGAGCCTCCTGCTAGATATAATCACTGTGGCACGCTTTGTCAACTTTTCATCTCGTTTCAGAGTGCCCAGCTCTTCAACATCTGCGATTCAAATTTAATACCCCTTCAGATGTTACAAGAAGTTTAAATAAAAAGACTGCAGCCGCCGGTATACTTCTCCTTATAAAGGAAATTCAGTTCTTAGGAAAAACATAGGTACGGACTACAAAAATTATAAGAAGATTAAAAACTGTGTAATTTCTAGGACAATTAAGTTACTGGATTGACATGTGGTCGAGATTGTTATTATTACTGTTTTATTTATTATTATGTAACTTTTGTTACTCTTATTGTTATATATTGTTTGTTGTTGCATATGTTATTACGTGTTATATTTATTATATTTATATTAATGTTATATATCTGCGTGATGTGTATTTATATTGTTTGTGTTGTGTGGGGTAACATTTCTCATTTTATTTTGCATTATTTAAACAAATATTTCCATTTGTTAAATATTTTTATTTATCTCATTTATTTGCATTATTTAGTATTTTAGCAAATGTTTAATGTAGTTATTTAATTGTACCAGTTCCTGTGTATTCTGATGCAATGTTTGTCTTCACTAAGCACCTTCTAGTTTAATATATGTTACTGCATCTGTATGAGAATTTCTTTAAGACTTAAAAATTCATTTTTATAATTTTTGTGGTTGCTAATGAGCGATGCTGTTGCAGCGACCTTATAAGTAAATAAAGTTAAAATAAAGTTACCTTCCATTAAGATTGCATAGAGGACACGAACAGTGTCACGAAATCAAGCATAATTAACAGCAGTGATGCGCCGATCACAAAGTATCCACAGTCAAATGTTGGGTCCACGTGAACCGACTGATAATACAACCACTTTTTGACACTTCTCTTGTTTATATACAAAACACCCGTAAACAACTTTTCTAATAATAATGTCCGGATACAACTAAAATCACGTTCTATACAAATACACAGAGTCACGGTTGTTACTTGTGCTACAGCACAAAACGCGAGATACAATGTTACGGGTAGTGAATCCGGTTGATGTGTGGCGTATTGTAGATTCAAGGACAAGGAAAACACCAGCTTTACCGACAGTAAGCAGACGAAATGTGAATACAGCTGTTTTGTGCTATTGAAAGCGTTATGAACACAGATGTAAACGGTCTTCACCTTCTTGAAGTGGGATCTTGTAGTAACGTCTGAATCTTGTTGTTGTACAGTCCAAGCAACTCTCCTCTGACCAGCACCGACAACGGTATGAGTTAGTCCAATCCGTTGTTTAATGCCAAACAGGGCAACCACAAACTGACTGTACAACACGTGTAGCACAAAAATTTCCATAAATAACACAGTCCGACTGAATACAGTAAGCATAGGCATCCGCCTGACAATGTGTAGTCTCATTATTAGCCAAATCCAGACGACAAAACTTATAGCAATTGTTACCGAGTATATTGTTAGGCACAACAAGCTGTGTCTCTTGTTGGGCACTGTGACGCCTATGTATGCAAGGTACTTGTCGGCGCAGCCCATACTATCACAAATGTCACGTATCTCCTTTTGACCTCCTGTCATACACTTTACGCGATAGTACGCGAGTGTGATGATCACTACGACTTCCATTAGGCGATGTGTGACGACGATGAAATTAAACTCAATGTGAATGAAATCCCAAAGTGTTTCAGCTGATTCACACGCAAACAGTAATATAGATATTAGACAGCAATAAACTTTTACCGGGCGTCGAATCTTGGTTTGTCTGAAGTCGGTTGTGTAAAGTCCAAACGCAATGCATAAAATGGATAACGGAAAAACTGTTCTGGAAAAGCCTTTAGCCATCTTCGCACTTTATAAACAATATACGTGTGTAAATTATAAAGTTGTACAAGTCTATTGCAAACTACGTTCCTACTACAGATGATTGAACAGCTGACTGAACAGCTGATATCATGCTGTTGCTATTGGATGGCTACTTAGTAGTCCGTGACTTGGTCGTTATGTATCCATGGCAACGGCAAATTGTGTTTGAATTACTGTGCAAGCTAATCTGCTTAATGTTACTTACATTTATTTGTAATGTATTCATTTTTTATTCTGAAAAGTGTTTCTTACTTATATTGTTACAAGAATTTGCAGTTAGTAAACACGAGAAACAAAAAATCAATATAGTAGTGTTTTTTTTATATTTGTATCGAGCTTGTGAAAACCACATGTCAATTTCAATTCTTTATTCTTTCATATTTTCACTATGTCTCTTCTTTCTGTCTTCAGTCCACTTTGAACCTGCGTTTTTCTCTCTCCTACCCTGGACTCCTTCCATTTTTAACACTTTTGCCTCATAAACTTGTCTTTCAATTGCTTCTTGTCCGTTTATATTTTTCATAAATTCTTTTAACTTCTTTAATCCAACTTGATGTTGACTTCTTTCCTCACAGATATTTGAAGATCTGTTTTGTTAACCTACTGCCGTCCATTCTACATAAATGTCCAAAAAATACTAGTTTTTTTCTCATTGTTTCTGTTATATTTTCTGTACTCTGGTATATTTCATCATTACTTCTTAATTTCCAAACTTCTGAAGTTTTTCGTAGGCCTAATATTTTCATAATTATTTGTCTTTCCAATATTACTAGCTTTTTAAAATTATAATTCAATGCTAGACATTTACTTGCATATAGGCATTCACTACTGTGTTGTAATGCCTTATTTTCGCATATTTAGATATGCACTTTTATTGTAAATATCTTTAGTTATACCATATGGTCTTTCAATTTTACGAATCCTTTCTTCTATAGCAGATTTCTCTAAACCATTCTCTTGAATTATTTCCCCTAGACACTTAATTTATCTAATCATCTCTATTCAACCAATATCTGTTAGCAGGAATTTTGGGTCATTTTTAATGTTCGTAAAAAATTTGTTTATTTTTCTGCAGAGTGTTTTATTTAATTAGTTGAAAATCTTGGCTAACAGTGACAAACATAAATATGTTCAATAACGTATGTACATCCTCCATGATGTATTTTCTATTTTTTCTTCTAAAAGTTTCTTTTTACTTCTGGTCAATTATTCTGTTTTCAGTGTTCAATCACAACAATCCTTAGACCGTCGAAACAATGTTTATTTCCAATTTGGTTAAAATTTGCCTTTAAATGTTAAAAGCTTAAAAGTATTTGCAATTGAGTTGGACATAATGTTTAGTGGTTGGTTCTTGGTGATTCCAAAGATACCGAATTTTTTTTTGCGTATGAGCCACTGTATACTACGTTTGATTCAACTGGTTTTTCCATTCTTCGCCTCTTTCTTCTTCCTCTCTCACATCTCCTTCATTCTTGATCGATGTCTCTCCCTCCTTCCGTTATTTCAGATGGCACCTGTCCTCTATTTAGATTTTTGATGAAAACCTTGGACATTTTTAAATTCCTTTTTGAGTGGCAAGCATTCTTCAATGTCTTCTTCAGTAATTTGGAGTTTTTCTATGTTTTTTTCTGTTCCTCAGAATCACGTATTGGACATTTGAGCTTTCTCAAATAGTTAGAAAGTTTTTCTGTTAGACTGTCAGAATTCATTCTTTGAACATGTCCGTAGAAAGTAATTCTTCGTTTTCTAATTACGTCTGTGATTTTGTCAACACGTGTGTACAGCTAATTATTGTAGCGTCTTCTGTCTTTTATTGATCCCAAGATTTTTCTTAACATTTTCCTTTCTGTGACTCAGTTCTTCCATCATCCTGTGCCAGACGTCGATGGCACTACAGAAACGTCTGGTTTTGCAGAAAACATTGGACCACGGCCAAACACCCCGGGAAGGAATTTTAACAAGCTACTTCTTTGTTGCCGATAACGTAGTACACATATAAAAAATTATCCCCTCCCCTTCAACTACCCTTTTAATTTATAGATATTTCATTTACCGTTGTACAGTGGATTATTACGACCTTCTTTCAGGATAGTTTATTTTTCAAAATTAAGTACTTTACTCTTATTTAAACACAAAACGTTGCAGGTAAACTACCCCTTTCCCTTAACCGATCTTCACCAAAATCAATAGACCTTGAGTCCTCTATCATTCAGGCATATATGCAAAACATAAGTTGATTCTGTTTGAAGTTGCTGCAGTTATCTTTGGTCATAGACAAACATTCTACACATAGACAGACAGATAGACAGACAGTCACACACACCGACACACACACACACACACACACCTTTTCGAAAAATGACGTTTTTTCATGTTTTGAGGATAGTACAATCAGAATCAGCCCTTATCTCGAACACGATTATTTTCTTATGGAATATGGAAGTAAAAATATGCTTTACAAAAATGACTTTATAAGATTTATCAGATTTGTAAAACAACACAATATAAAACTTTCCACTTCAGCCTATGCCACAGTACTGTGGGCCTGTACGTAAACACCCGGCGTGCAGGATTTTTATACCACTGATGATGGCAGCCAGTGGAGCTGCCGAAACGTTTGGTTTTGTTATAAACCATGGACCACGGCCAAACAGCCCTGACATCATGAATAATTCATAAAACTTTCCACTTAGAAAAAAGGTTGTGGCATTTCAAGGGAAGGAACCAATAGGAACAAAAGTAATAATTAATGATCAGATTGTAGAACAGGTGAGCCATTTTAAATATTTGGGAAACGATATTAGCTACGATAAGAATTATAACAGTGGTGTTAAGTTTGGCAAGTTCTAGACGATCTGTGGGAAACTAAATCGTATTTTTGACACAAGGTACGCTGAGATACAAAATTAATATTATACAAAGTTATGGCAGTCCCTGTACTGTCCTGTGGGTGTGAATTACAAACGACAACGAAAAAACAAGGAAGATAAATTTAATACAAGCCTATGAAATGGCTTTAAAAGAAAACGGTATTTTTAAAAGGCGTTAAACGTGGTCTAAAGTTTATCATATAAAGAATAATGTTAGGAGAGAAGAATTACAAGTTTTCAACATAAACATAAGATTAAAAGGTTATAGACAACTTTGGAAAGAACACTTAGAAAAATGTCACATTCAAGAGTGTACAAACAAGTCTGTAAACATAAACCTATAGGACACAGGTGTGTGGATATATCCAGGAAGAGATGGTTGGAGAATCTTTTAAAAAAATTCTTGGTCCAAACAAGATGGAGAACAATATAGATTGAGAAGCCAAGAAGACATTTACAGTTAGACAAAGAACGTGTATAAACACTATAAGGAAATGAAGAGCGGGCATCTCAATAGAATGGATTACAATAGAGTAGCTAAACAAATCTTTGTCCTCTTTGATTTCTTTTTGCGATTTAATTACGGCTGGCGCCGCCTCTCGCATCCTAGGTTCCACTGGCGCCGGTCTAAACAGTTCTGTTCTGTAAGTCCTCTTGCATTCATTGCAACTTCGACGTCCATTTTCCATGAATGTTTAGGTCTTCATTTTTTTTCTTCTAAAGGGTGGAGTCCATTCCCATACCGTCCTTGGCCCTCTCTCATCCGACATTCTTTTTAGGTGTCCGAACCAATTCAGTCTTCTTACTTGTATTGTTTTTATAATGCCAAGGTCGATTCCCATCGCTTATCTCATCTTTACATTTCTCACTGTATATAGTCTTGTTAGACTACAGCACCTCCGCCAGTAATCTATCTCCATTGCTCTTATTTTGGATTTATTACATCTTTGATCAAAGGCTTAAAACAAGCTTAAAACGGGTCCAAGGGACAAAGCAGGATTTCCAGTTAATGAACACAAATTAGTACACAATACACAATAAAAATTAATTTAAAAACTCTAATAATCTTGGGTAGCGCCAAAAAGGACTGGTCAGCAGAAATGCGAAAGCTGCTATACACAGAATGCTCCCAAACGGGCAGAACAACAATCATTTAAGTTACTTTACAAAATCTTAAACGAATAAAAACAAATTGTTTTGTGAATTTGCGCTGGTTTGTGCGTTTGCATCTCCTCGCGTCAAGATAAACATCTTCTTCTTCTCCTCTTCAAGGGTTTGGTTATATAAACCTATTCCGGCACCCATCTAATCCTCGGACGACCCCCGTCTTTTCTACCAATGGCTCCATAGTTCAGTGCCGCTTTCGGCACTCGATTCTCTTTCATCCTTTGCAGATGATACCACCATTGTCTTCTGTAAATTCAAATAATTTCATTTATGTCCTTTACTTCAAGTTCTGCTCTGATATCTTTATTCCTTTTTCTATCTTGTAATGTGTAATTTAAAGTATTTCGAATAAACTGCATTTCAGCACTCTGAATCTTGCCGCTTTCCTTTATTGTCATGACCCACGCCTCACTCCCATAAATCAATGTGGGTATTGCAATTGTCTTATAAAATTTAATTCTTGTGCTGTGTCTTGTTTTATTTCTAAGATTTCTATGAATCGTATCACAAATATTCTTAAATTTATTTATCTTCTCTCTTATGTTATATTCAGATTTATAGCTTACTGCACAGCCGAGATAATTGAAACGGCTCAC
The DNA here is from genome assembly GCA_034769895.1 of Magicicada septendecula. Taxonomy (NCBI): domain Eukaryota; kingdom Metazoa; phylum Arthropoda; class Insecta; order Hemiptera; family Cicadidae; genus Magicicada; species Magicicada septendecula. The sequence goes on along the minus strand of CM068373.1, from coordinate 290,676,527 downwards.
TTGTTCTATAAGTACTGTTGTTTATAATTATCTTAGTCCTCACTAGATATTTAACTTTAAAGGCCATGGTTTTTGTCTTTCTTACTGAAATTTTTAGTGAGTACTCTCTTGCGACTTCTTATAATTGAAACATAACTCTTTGTAAATCATCCTCATTTTCTTGAATAAAAACTGTGTCATCCGCATGTAGCAGAAAGGAACCCATACAAATTGATTTGTTAAGCTGTATTCCTGAAGTAATTCTGGATTTCTATGCTCTCAACATGAGGTCAATGTATCTGATAAACATAAGGGTACTAATATAGGTGATCAATAAAGGTTTAATATTTCAGCAGTGATGTTTGTGTACATTACGGTTGGTACACTGAACAAACAAACACATGGCTGTTGTGACCCAGTTATATAAAACTCTACATTTTAAATTTCTGGTATAAATCTTGAAAAGGTTTGTGCAGCTAACTGCTGGAGAGAATAAACTAAAGTAATTGATCCCAGATATAATCGATGATATGCTATTATGTACAGTTCAATGCATACCGCTTGCTCCAGTTTTGCAAAACAAACTGAACGTGACTCGATAAATACTTGTATCTTAGGTATCAGTGCCGCGACTACAGTCCTGTGTTAGGTGACGCTTCAGCTAAACAGGTGAGAAAAATATTGTTACGGCGGTCTCACGGATCGTCAGAAAAATAACAGCCGTAATTAAATCGCAAAAAAAAATGAAGTCACTAAATACCAACTTTAACTACTCGCAACCAACAATTTGTAATCAACAAAGCAATCACATATAATAATTCAAAGTGAATGTGTCCACCATACGCAATAATAAATGTCACCTTATTACAGATCCGCAACTAATTAATCACATACCACTAATCTGAAACAATGACTTGATCCGTACTGAATAAATATTCGACTGTATCTAGCCGCTTGTGACGATTTAAATTGTAACAATAATCAAAATAATAAAAAATTTTAAAAATTAAGGTTGCGAGCTCTTAAGCCATTTAAATCTCACTGTAATAATATAAAAAACCTGTATGTACTCAGTATGAGAGGAAGAAGTAATTAGTAAGTACGAAGATACTCTAATAAAAAAGACAAATTGTAAAGAGTTATTAATATCGTATTTAACCCTTTGCTTGTTAGCAGGCGCTGACCTGTTAATTCCAGACTCGACATGTTTTCCGAGTCTTCTGTAATTTAGAATAAGATAAAAAAAACCTAATGTTAATAATTAAAAATCTGAAGACACAGATAGTCGCTAAAACAACTTATTTAAATTATGTATATTTATTTAGGGATAGTTTGTATAAATAAAAAAGTTTACTTAAAGAGAGACAGGGACTATATTCTCGCGCAGTAATTGCCCCTCTACTTTTGTTAGGTACCAGTCGAAGGGAGCAGAAATCGCTCTCTCGCTATGGTGACTTCATGCAGTACAGACGTACGAGCTATGCTCTTACACTATGTTACCGATACTTTGTTTTACCTTAATGTTGTATACAAGAAATTGCTGCTGAAAGCATATGTTATGTGTTAACCAGTATAGTTATGTAAAACAAACAAGAGACTTAAAGTATAACTCGAAATATTAAAATGGTGTAAAACAAGATGACTGCGAACTTCAAGAACTAACAACACTTCCAACATCATACCTGGAGATGTGAACTACCAGAACTAACAAACTCTAGTAGACACGACAGAATATGCAGATCAGGACATCCGAGAATCTACAAGTACCATCGTAGAAGGTTCAATCTACCCTGCGGACTTTTGAGCCCTTTACTGACGAAGACCAGACCGAGATGACGACGGCGCTATTCAGGATTCCCAAGACGGACACCCCAGGACGAGTTTTCTGCATACCAATAAAAAGGTGACTCGATAGCCTGTCTATCGAGGGTTACTAATATTTGTTACACAACACACCTTAAAAGAGACTTTTCAGAGACTATTAACTTTGTAAAGATTAAAAGATTAAATCTAAGAATTTAATGTAACTATTCAAACATCATACGTTGTAACAGTTTATATGCTAATGTATAGTAGTATAATTCAAGTAATAATACCATTCTTCCAATGGTTAAATAAAAGAAAGTCTTGCAAGCTAATATCATGAATTTAGTATGACTAAAAGTTTTAATGAATAAATACCGAAGGTTACCCGGATCCGAGGTATAGCTAAATAGAATCAATTTTGATCCCAAAGTTTAAAGAAAGCATTCAAATAACTTTAATAATTTCATTAGTAATGTCATGGGATCTGTCAGTAAATGTTTTTAAATGTTAAATAAAGAGAAGTCGTCTTGTTACACACATATAAGGAGTGCTTAAATCAATAGTATACCTTCCCATTGTTTCCTTACACAGTTAGTAAGTAATTTGTTATATTAATTATTTGTGATACATTCTGTTACAACGTAGGCAGCCCATCTAATTAACGGAGTTTAATTACGATGGGTTCCCTGGATTTGTAACGCGGCGAAAAGACGTTACAAAATTGCGCAACTCTGCTAATTTATGTAAGTAAGGTTTTATAAGCATCGTGACGCGATACAAAATTGCGCCACTCTGCTAATGATTTATGTAAAGGGTTGGTAAGTATCGTGACGCAACAAAATTGCGCCACTCTGCTAACAAGTTAAAGTAGTTGCGAGCATCGTTACGCAAACAAAATTGCGCCACTCTTTTTTAAAAAAAAAAGGAAACAAAGGAGAGAGTTTTATTTGTGTATAGAGTGTCACAAACAAAATTGCGCCACTTGTGACATGTAAACAAAATTCCATCACTATGCTTAGATAATTTGTATATTCAGTTATTGATCTATGCACTCAGAAAGTTACCTTAATAACTTTAATGTTCAAAACATATTTAATATTTTACTAAGTTACGTAAATGATAGTATGTATAAGTTGAAATATCATTAGCGTCATACTATGCAAAAGCTATATGCCAGTAGGAACCTGCATTACTCTATATAATTATTTGCATACATGAATTGTGAGTAAACATTACAATTGTGGTCAACTGGACAATCTGAAACAGGTTTGTTTACGACAATCCGTGACCTGTTGTTTCCTGATTCATTCTGCACAGTGTATGTCCAACATATAGCTTACATACACTAGTAGGTGTTATAAATAAAAGAAAAATTAATTAAAAATAACTTTGTTAATAATAAAGTAATTAAGTAGAAGTTCGTGATTTAAAACTTGTGAACAAAATAATTAATTTATTTAATTGAGAAAAGTATATGAATGAACGGAGTCAAAGTGTGTTACAAAGCGTAATAATAATAGAGTTGAATGAGATCCACCCTAACGTCTGCACGCCCCTTCTCCAGCTTTAAAACGACCGGTTTCAAGTCGTTGGTGTTATTCACTCGCATTGTGTAGACAATAATATGTAAGAGTAAAACCCCCTTTCTCAGTCACACGCTCAACCTTCCTTTGTTAACTAAATACAGAGGGTGACCTACATTCCAGTAAACAGCTGATCGGCTATTTAAGTTGATGAATATGTGTGTGGAATTTCTGTCTCTCCCTTAGAAGAGAAATGGTTCTTTTCTAATTTGTGTAAATTGATTACTTAAGAATGTATCCTATATATGTGTAATAAATGTGTACAGTATAGTAGTTCAAGTATTTTCCCCGTGACGACTATTAAATAATGTAGTGACTTAATAATAATAAATTTATTAATAATAAATAAAGTGTGCTAAATAAATATGGTGATTAAATAGACGATAGTTCTAGGTGCGTTTCTTAAATCCCCCAAAGTAGTTTAATAAATAATAAAGAAAATAAAAATAATAAGTGAATAATAATATTTGTTTTAAATAGTAAGGCTAAATAAAATCTTGATTTAAACTTAAATAGTGTGAAGTGTAGCAGTAAGTAAGAGAAAAAATAATAATAATAATAACAGTTACGTTGCATAGTGTAGACACCGCAGTGGTGGCCAGTTAGAGAAAATAAAAGCGTGTTCAGTATTGTTGTAAACAGCCACGCACCCTCCCTATTGTAATAAACCGGTGGTAGTCTAAACAATTGAAAACCACCCCTAGTGTGCATTACAATGCATTGTGTAAAGTGTCTCCCCTTCCGCATAGTTTGTTTAGATATTGTTAAAGAGATAAAAGAGAATTATCTTCGTGACATTCCGCTTCTCTCAAAACCGTAATCTAGAGTGGAGTATGGGATCCTCTTTAGATTACATTAAAAATAAGTTTATGGTATATAATCAAGAAGTGATTATACATGTAACGTAACAGGTCACAACGGCGCCGACTGAAAGGTGTAATGATAGGGCAGAAAGGTGCCAAAGATCATTAATAAATGCTGAAAGCTAACTTCAGTAGTTAGAGTAAGCTGGTGTCAGTCGGGCCGCGATGTTGTGAGTTACGGATAAGTAGGGATCATTCCAATCTAAGGTTTGGAAATTAGTATTAAGATTAAAATGTAAGTTAGTACTTAAGAAGTGAGAAAAAGGGAATATCACGAAGGCGATCATTTAAAAGAACAAGGTCATTTAAAAAGCATTAGAGAAAACAAACTGTGCAATAATAATAAATAGTAATAATGATAAATAACGTCACATACTCTTAGTAATGTACAAGACTCACCCCATTAGTAGTGCGATTGATAAGACCACCTCTAAACTATCATTCCGATGGTGTGGCCCTTACCAAATCCAGAAGTACCTAACTCCAGTTACAGTAGCCCTGTGCGAAACTGCGACTCAGAAATATGTGCGGAGAACGCATATTTCACAGCTAAAATTGTATAAGAAGAAGAGACGGAATAGTATAACCCGAAATAGAAAAGGGAATAGTAGGCAGTAAAGAAAATTATATTTCTGAATCCACGTGAAAAAATGTGAAACGTAGAGTTTGGAAACGAGGCCTGATCAACCTGAGTTCCAGTTCTGCAAAGCATACATTAATGAATACTCATTAACTAGATGGGTACTAACACTCATTAACTACATGAGTTATCTAGGACTCACAGAAGACAACATAGAATTCTAAATAGTAAAGATTTAGAAAGTTACTCTACAGAAGAGAGAGTAAGACAAACAAAAAACCCGGTAGTAGATTTAAGTGATAGATATAAGAAAGAGTTTTGTGTTTTAATTGTGTAAATATTAAGTGTAAATAGTATGTATAAAAAAAACGTAGTTAATAAGAATATATAAAGTATACTGTGTTGTAACTATAGGAAATAACTATGTGGACAACGTTGTAAAGTGTCAAACAACTATGTGAAAGAAATTACACACACACTAACCCCAAACATACTCCCAGTCCTCAATTGTGAGTTTAAAAAAAAAAAAAAAAAAAAAAAAAAAAACTAAACCGTAAAGTGCAAATTAAGCGGTGGAGTCTGTGACGATTTAAATTGTAACAATAATCAAAATAATAAAAAATTTTAAAAATTAAGGTTGCGAGCTCTTAAGCCATTTAAATCTCACTGTAATAATATAAAAAACCTGTATGTACTCAGTATGAGAGGAAGAAGTAATTAGTAAGTACGAAGATACTCTAATAAAAAAGACAAATTGTAAAGAGTTATTAATATCGTATTTAACCCTTTGCTTGTTAGCAGGCGCTGACCTGTTAATTCCAGACTCGACATGTTTTCCGAGTCTTCTGTAATTTAGAATAAGATAAAAAAAACCTAATGTTAATAATTAAAAATCTGAAGACACAGATAGTCGCTAAAACAACTTATTTAAATTATGTATATTTATTTAGGGATAGTTTGTATAAATAAAAAAGTTTACTTAAAGAGAGACAGGGACTATATTCTCGCGCAGTAATTGCCCCTCTACTTTTGTTAGGTACCAGTCGAAGGGAGCAGAAATCGCTCTCTCGCTATGGTGACTTCATGCAGTACAGACGTACGAGCTATGCTCTTACACTATGTTACCGATACTTTGTTTTACCTTAATGTTGTATACAAGAAATTGCTGCTGAAAGCATATGTTATGTGTTAACCAGTACAGTTATGTAAAACAAACAAGAGACTTAAAGTATAACTCGAAATATTAAAATGGTGTAAAACAAGATGACTGCGAACTTCAAGAACTAACAACACTTCCAACATCATACCTGGAGATGTGAACTACCAGAACTAACAAACTCTAGTAGACACGACAGAATATGCAGATCAGGACATCCGCGAATCTACAAGTACCATCGTAGAAGGTTCAATCTACCCTGCGGACTTTTGAGCCCTTTACTGACGAAGAACAGACCGAGATGACGACGGCGCTATTCAGGATTCCCAAGACGGACACCCCAGGACGAGTTTTCTGCATACCAATAAAAAGGTGACTCGATAGCCTGTCTATCGAGGGTTACTAATATTTGTTACACAACACACCTTAAAAGAGTCTTTTCAGAGACTATTAACTTTGTAAAGATTAAAAGATTAAATCTAAGAATTTAATGTAACTATTCAAACATCATACGTTGTAACAGTTTATATGCTAATGTATAGTAGTATAATTCAAGTAATAATACCATTCTTCCAATGGTTAAATAAAAGAAAGTCTTGCAAGCTAATATCATGAATTGAGTATAACTAAATGTTTTAATGAATAAATACCGAAGGTTACCCGGATCCGAGGTATAGCTAAATAGAATCAATTTTGATCCCAAAGTTTAAAGAAAGCATTCAAATAACTTTAATAATTTAATTAGTAATGTCATGGGATCTGTCAGTAAATGTTTTTAAATGTTAAATAAAGAGAAGTCGTCTTGTTACACACATATAAGGAGTGCTTAAATCAATAGTATACCTTCCCATTGTTTCCTTACACAGTTAGTAAGCAATTTGTTATATTAATTATTTGTGATACATTCTGTTACAACGTAGGCAGCCCATCTAATTAACGGAGTTTAATTACGATGGGTTCCCTGGATTTGTAACGCGGCGAGAAGACGTTACACGCTGACAGTGGGAACAAAATAACAGACATCAACGAAGTCACTAAAACAATAAAATCAGAATATAGAAAACTTTAGTCGAAAGTATATTCCTATATGTAGCAGAACTGTGGGAAATTGATAAAGAAATAAATCCAAAACAGGAGCTCTGGAGATAGATTACTGGCGGAGCTGCTGTACACTCAGAAGACTAGATAGAGTGAGAATTGTAGAGATAAGAGAAGCGTTGGGAATCGATCACATTATAGAAACAATAGAAGCAAGAAGACTGAATTGGTCCGGACACCTAAAAAGAATGTTGGATGAAAGAAATGGCCAAGGAAGGTATGGAAATGAACTCCACCCTCTAGAAGGAAAAAAGGAACACCTAAACATTCATGGAAAATGGACGTCGAAGATGCAATGAATGCAAGAGGACTTACAGAACAGGACTGTTTAGACCAACGTCAGTCGATGCTAGGATGCGAGAGGCGGCGCCAGCCGTAATTAAATTGCACAAAAAAATAAAGTCACTAAATACCAACTTTAACTACTCGCAACCAACAATTTAAATCAACAAAGGCAATCACATATAATAATTCAAGGTGAATGTGTCCACCACACGCAATAATAAATGTCACCTTATTACAGATCCGCAACTCATTAATCACATTCCACTAATCTGCAACAATGGCTTGATCCGTACTGAATAAATATTCGACTGTAACTGACCGTTGACACTACATACCCGGCAGAGGTTCCAGAATAGTCTTCCATTTTCAGAGCGGCACTGAGAGCATACAGTAATGTGCGTAGTTACAAACGCTGGAAGAGTCTGGAGTCTAGCCAATACCGCGACCTTGAATGCAGCGTAGCAGTATTATGAACTAAAATACTACGAAAGTGTCTGGTTAATTAATGTGACCAGAATTAAAGTAAGTAAAGTTAATTTTTGAATTAAATATTGAAAACAATTGATCAAGAGGACTTCAAATTGGGGGCTACTAGCATAAGGAAAGGAAAGACCAACGGCTTTAACGTTGCAAACGTACATCACTGGCAGAGCTACGGAAAGAAGAGTGTCGTGAAGGCCGTTGGAAAGTCTTCTTCTTCTGCAGCAGATCTGCAGGCTTCATAAGCGTGTATGCGGAGCAGAAGGTGTCCCCCATTAAGCTGTCGTGGAAACAGCAATGCTACCCAAAAACTAGCCCAAAGACCCTGTGTTTACCTACAGATCTTGTCGGGAAACCACTTTACCTCCAGAATTTTTCACCATAGCACGCTTGGTATTCGGGGTAGATAGTGGCATCTAGGATATTCTGAGGATCATTAATGTGGTGGTGTAATCAATTTGGAAAATATGCCTATATCTACATTAAATAGAATCCTGTGGGATAAGCAAATTACAGCAGAAACTAAAACCAAAATATTTAAAACCATTGGTAGAAGTATCGTGACTTACGGCTCAGGAGTTTGGACCACTAATAAACACACAAGTACAAAATTATTAACTGCAGAGATGGACTTTTGGAGTCGTTCGGCAAGAGTATCCAGACGTGAGAAAATTAGAAACGAAGTCATTGAAAACGGAATTAATGTGAACAATTCAATTGTAGATTTTATTTAAACAAAAAAATTAGAATGGTATCGACACACGAAAAGACTAGCGCAGGAAATATTGCCAAGGAGAGTTATGGAATGGACCCCACCAGGAATAAGGAAAAGAGGAAGGCCACCTTGATAGAAGAAATTCAGACTATACTGAGGGAACGAGAAATTGAACAAGTTCATTGGATGGACAAGCAGCAGTGGAAGATGAGAATTAAATCACTTCGGTTAACTCTGGATCCGGAAAATGTGTAAACATTGTACAGCCGGAATAATAATAATTAATGCGGTCGTTCCCCCTTACCTTCTAAATCCTATATCCTTAGCCGCTACCATTGGATGGATTTGAGTTCAGACTTGGAAACCACACCTACGCAAGATCACACAACAAACAACGTACAGGGTAAGTAGTGATTCTTTTTAATACAGTTTTTGTATAGTTCTGTTTGAATTCGTTGTCGGAGGTGGTTTATTAGGTTTTTTGACGGTTCATGGTTGTTAGTAAATGAATGGTGTTACTAAACCAAGTATTGTAAGCTCGCCTAATTCCGTGACTCACATAATTCCGTAATATGTTGTACACTCTTTCCATTCTAAGTACACAAACGGATTACATTAGGTTTGTAATCCTGATGTACACAAACCCACGTGGCAAATCTGATACGCTATTGGTCAGGGGCGTTGACACTGTTCACACGGTAATATATTAGGCGCATGTACAGAATGTCTGTCATGTCAGAGTCATGTGAGAGTTATCTTGCCACTTAAATCGGGGCACGTTGTTTTAAGACTTCCTCATTATCATTGTATTCTGAATCGTATTGAATTAATATGGAGACAGTTGAAAGGATACGTTGCCCGTCACAACACAACATTAGCTGCTTGGTATAAAACAATTTATTGAGAAGGCGGTAAATGAAACAAAGGTAGAGAAGTGGAGTCATTGTATGCAGCATATAATCAAGGAAGATAATAAGCTATGGGAACTGGCCTACATTACCGACGTCGTTTTGGACAATGAACACTCTTGTCGATAATAACTCTGACTCAAGTGATGATAAAAGTTTAGACACACGTATGGAAGGCATTGAATTACTCTCTGACAAGTGATAGTATTCAGTACACTGGTAAATATTACAGCTTTTATTTTCGTTTTAAATAAACTTTTAAACTTTACTTTTTTGTTTGTTGCGATATTTAAACGGTTAATAAAAAAATCCATTAACTGGTGTTATAAAATGTTTCATTGTCGGTCTGACACAGTCACACAAATTTTACATTGATCAGGAGAAATTATTACAATTTACGTGTGTTTATAATGCATCAATATTGTTACGAGTATGTTATGGAACCGCGTAGAACAGCTGAGAATCCAGAACATCTGAACCCAGAACATCTATGCCGAATTAACTAAAGCTCTTCAAAGATGACCGATGAAGCAAATGTCGACCGACTGACGAGATTGGCTTATCCCGATTAATCGGAGGACACGCTACAGTGTCTATTGTGCGCCCTGACATAATCTGCAACCGACGGCCTCAAGTTAGCTCTTGTACAATACAGACTGTGACTGGAAGCCCCATCAAAGTGTTAGGAAAGATAGACGAACGTGTACGCATGTGTCTTCTCAAGTTTACCCACCAAATTCTTGTTGCAGACATTGTTGATAAAGTGATTCTTGGCATGGACATTATGAATGCCAACGGATTCGTTGTGGACTTAAGAGAAAACATTCTAAAGGTTGGCCAAGAGGAGATAAAGCTTTGCATGGCTAAAATGACAGGTCTGCCTGTGACTTTGGCGCCCGATTAAGCAAGTGGCAAGTCAACTTAAGAACTTAAGAAGAAGTCAAAAAGTCTGATCAAGAGGAATCTTTCCTATTGCAGGCGAAAATGGAAGAAAAACTAGCAGCGGAAGTACAAATACGTGAAACGGCCAAAGAAGTGATTGGAAAGGCAACTGTGGGTCTCAAGGAAAAGTTGCTGAAGATGAAGTTACGCAAAAGGTTGTTGACGAGAACCAAACAGACTTTGAGCATCCATTGGTGTTAAGTCATCAGTACATGACGCAACGGAAGTGATTACAGCAAAACAAGCGGTTGAGCGGAAGACTCGTATTCCTGGGAACTTTACCCACTGGCGGTAGCAGGCCACACACTAAACATCCAGCCTATCTATCGTCCCTGCGGCAGGAGCCCTACTTGAAGCTCGGGACGCAGAACACAAGCGGGCGACGGCCATGCTCATCGTTCCGCTCAGCCCCACTGGTCCGGGAGCTTTATGTTCGGATCACACGAGACTGAATTCTAAGAACCGGAGAATTATCCTTCGCAAGGTCGTCCATCTAATCACCTGGCCAAATATTACTTCAGAGACGGTTTGCCAGTTCCGAGCGAACAGGTTTAAGGAGGGGGCAGTGTTACGAGTATGTTATCGAACCGCGTAGAACAGCTGAGAACATTCTCCACTCTCCCCACCCAGTGTGGCAGGTGTTGCGTCATTCAAGTAGGTTTTCTAGTGTGTTCAAGGACACTTGAGATACGCATTAACTCGGCGGCGTGCAGTAAGAAGGAAAAGCTGTACTGGACCTCTGCGCGACTTATATAAAGCCATAGCAGCCGCGTTGTCAGCTGAGTTACATGAGCGATTATCGTTAGCGCGGATCGAGTGTTTGTCGAAGTGAAGAATTATTGTGTTAATAATTGTGTGGAACTCTATTAATTGATATTGTACAAATATAACTGCAATTATTGTACGAGTTGATTATAAACCGTTGTTTGTGATAATTAAATCTGGTTTTTAGTGACTTCATTGGTGTCTTGTATTTTGTTTTCCATTGTACCATACGACGATCAGTAGACCGTCGTAACAATATTATATGTACCCTGTCGGCACTGCTTCTGTCAAGAGTGACACGCCTCTAATTCAAGTAGCAAATAACGTTGCAGCTGTGCCACCCATGTTTGTTTACATCAGGATTAAGCTAAGAATGGAAACAGTATATAAAAGATATCACGAAATTAAAATTTAGTGACTATTATGTTTTTAGTCTCATGGTTAGATAGCACCATTCATCAGCTATCGTGAGGGTAAGTTTTGAATTGTGAGAGGCAGCAAGGTAATATAACAAGAGACCATTCTGTCAGACGTAACCTACTGAAATCATAGTTTCTGTTGTTCTTTTGAAGTGTTAAAAGTAAGGAATCAAAAAACAGTTATATTCTTATTTAATCTTTTTCATTCGTGTATATTTATATTAACAAAATAGAAAATAAAATCATGAAACTGCCAAGCAGCAGAAACCGATGTGTACATTTTTATGTTTTATGAATGTGCAAATTTTAATGAAAGTGACATTGATTGCCGTTATTGAGTTTTGCCCGCTGAGGGGCGTCAGCCAATGGAAATTTATACGAAAATGAAAGCTGTATATGGTGACTATAGTTATTCTTATACGGCAGTGGTTGAATGGTGAAATAAATTTCGACAAGGAAGAGAATCCACTATAGACCTGCCGAATCATGGACCTGCACGTGTTGCAGCATCAGATGAAGATGTGAGACAGGTGGAAACTGCTTTACATGCAAATACGCGCAGCAAAGTTAGAGAACTTTCTCACATGCTGAGCATAAGCGTGAGAACTGTTCATTTCATCAATCACAATCTTGATCATTCTGTCTTGACTATCACAAAGTTGCTGTTCAGTGGATTCCACGACTGCTTACTGATGAGCAGAAAAATTTGCGTTCGGCCTTATCATTACAGCATTTGATGCGTTATCAATAACAAGGTAAAGCCTTGTAGGTATCAATGAAATCTGTTAAACAAATGAAAACTTTCACACACACACACACACACACACACACACACACACACACACACACACACACACACACACACACACACACACACACACACACACACACACACACACACACACACACACACACACACACACACACACACACACACACACACACACACACACACACACACACACACACACACACACACACACACACACACACACACACACACACACACACACACACACACACACACACACACACACACACACACACACACACACACAGAGGAAGCAATACTGGGTCAGTTCAGTGAGCTGGGTAGAGTTTTGTGAGAGTTGTCGGTACTGCTGCTTGGACCCATGTAGTCAACCTGTTACCGTCATAGTACGGTACTGCCACACATACGTATATAGGAAGCAATACTGGGTCAGTTCAATGAGCTGGGTACAGTTTTGTGAGAGTTGTCGGTACTGCTGCTTGGACCCATGTAGTCAATCTGTTACCGTCATAGTACGGTACTGCCACACATACGTATATAGGAAGCAATACTGGGTCAGTTCAATGAGCTGGGTTCAGTTTTGTGAGAGTTGTCGGTACTGCTGCTTGGACCCATGTAGTCAATCTGTTACCGTCATAGTACGGTACTGCCACACATACGTATATAGGAAGCAATACTGGGTCAGTTCAATGAGCTGGGTTCAGTTTCGTGAGAGTTGTCGGTACTGCTGCATGGACCCATTTCCTCAACATGTTACCGGCGGTCACACGCGTATCGTTGACTTTTCAAACTCAATATCAGCAGCAACCGTCCAGTAAAATATCCTCACAGTTTCTTTTGTGTCTTCCCGTGTCTGCCGCAGGCGCGCCTATAAATTTTCCATCATCTGACTGGCATCCATTGTTTACCGATTAATTACGAATTACACTCGTCTTGTATAAGGTGTCCACTGTTTCCACTGTTAACCGTTCTATTCCACTTCTGACACCACTGTTACCAGGGTCTACTTAATCGTCGTAGGTACAGTGGAAAACAAAATACAAGACACCAATTAAGTCACTAATCACCAGTTTTAATTATTTATCACCATAAAACAGTTTGTAATCAACAAAATAGTCTCTTACAACAAATCAAATACAAATTGTTCTCATGCAATAACGTGACAGATCATTCTGGAATCTGAGCGGTGTATAAAATATAAGGATTCAGCGACACCTTTGTTTCAGTTTACAAAGGCGACTACTCAGTTAAGTTTACTTCGGGCGATTACTCAATGCGTTTAAGTGGTGACTTATTCAAGTGAGGTTCGAAGTATCGTGGCGAAGCGTGATTGTATTGTAATTGTGTGGGACTCTATTAGTTGGCGTTATTATTGGGTGTAGACAAATTCAATTTTAATTATTGTACGAGTATAATCTTATTGAATAACATTACAAACTCATAATTGTGATAATTAAAACTGGTTATTAGTGATTTCATTTGTGTCTTGTATTTTGTTTCCCATTGTACCATAAGACGACCAGTAGATCGTAGTAACAATATCCTTCAAGTGCATCCCGGACTTACAAGGTTAAGAGATCTATACGGTTTAAATTTTAAATTTTAGTGGCTTTAAATTCAAAATTAATAAAATATAAGTAAATCATTTCTGTAATTAAAAATCAAATCTTTTATAATGACAACTTATAACACTCAGTCTAATTTAATACATGTTTCTTATTTAGCCACTTATTGTAGTCAAAATGATTGCAGTTAATCAAATCATGCGATCATACTAATAGTAGGAACGTAATGACGGTGGACATAACAATATTGCTACGTTGAAGTGAACGACAATTACATGATTTATGTCAGGTGTCAACAATCGAGGTTGTTGCAGGCCACACCTGTAAGCGCAATATGTTCAAGGCCAGTTTCTAGAGGATTCCAGAGCGCCTGTAACACTGCAATTCGCTGGACACCTAATCAGGAAAGCGACAGATTATTCAGGAATATCAGCGAGTTAACAGTAAATATAAGCATCCAGCGGCTGTCAGTTCAGTTACAGCTGGCGATATTCCAAGTGCTGTTCGGGGCTACTGTTGGCGTTTCAGTGAAAAGACATCATCATCGTCAGGTGTTCCACAGCCCACCGTAGGCCTCAGCTTCCCTCAGGACTTCTCTAGCCTTAGCCAATGTCCACCAATTTTTCACTCCAGGTACTTCCACATCTTATAGGATTCCATCAATCCATCGTAGTCTAGGTCTTCCACGTCCTCTCTTTCCTTCTGGTGTGAAATTCATAATCCTCTTAAGAACATGTACTCCTCGTTCATTCACTGTACATGTTGTGCCCATCTCAGCCTAGCTATCCTAATTGATGTCACAATATTAATGTATATAACTCACAGAGCTCTCTGTTGTACCTTATTGTCCACTCTCCAGCTTTCCTAATGAGTCCATAAATTTTCCCAAGTATTTTCTTTTTAAAAGAAGCAAGTCGAAACAGGTCGCCCTGGCCATGTTTCACTTCCGTACATCAGGACCGGTTTCACTAATGTTTCAGTAGAAAGTGATTATTATGTTAATCAGTGCAAAACTGTAATAATAAGATGACATTTATTGTTGTGTGATGGACAGATTTAACTTTCATTATTTTATAAGAGTGCCTTTGTTACTTTCTAACTGTTGTTTGTGTCTAATTATAGTTTGTGCGTCAGACTGCATTGGTGTCAGTTATACTGTTACCTTTGTACAACTCGACGATCCGTAAGACCGTCGTAACAATATGTAAGGAACATATTCTATTAGTGAATGATAGATTTCAACTACTACTATTACTACTACTACTACACTACACATTCAAAAATATACTTGCATATAAATTATAATGAACAACCCAGAATTAATTTGAGAAAGATGGCTACATCTACATTAAATGGAATCCTGTGGAATAAGCAAATTACAGCAGAAACCATTGTTAGACGTATATCATGACTTACGGCTCAGAAGTTGGACTACTAATAAACATACAAGAACAAAATTAATGACAGCAGAGATGGACTTCTGGAGACGTTCGGCAAGAGTATCCAGACGTGAGAATATTAGAAATGAAGTCATTAAGGACAGAATTAATGTAAAAAATTCAATTGGTTTTAACCAAAAAAAAAAAAAAAAAAACATTAAAATGTTATGGACACATGAAAAGAATGGCACAGGAAAGATTACCAAGGAGAATTATGGAATGGACCCCACCAGGAAGAAGGAAAAGAGGAAGACAACCTATCACCTGGATAGAAGAAATTCAGACTTATTGAGGGAACGACTAACTGAAGAAGATCTTTGGACGGACAAACAGGATTTGAGAATTCAATCACTTCTCTAATCTTTAGTTCCGGAAAATGTGTAAACATTGTACAGCGAAATAATAATAAATTATAATGATATAAAATATACTTGGAAAAGAAATTTATTATTTACTAAAAGAAGTATCTTTTTCAACGGTGTGTAGCTTCGATAACTGAGCGAGACCTCGTAAACAATTCACACTACATTCACTATTTAGAGCTAAAAGTAACAAGTTTATTTTAGCTTTATTAATTAATTAAAATGTTGAAGTATATCTAATCATTTATTTGTACTGTTTTAAAGTCTTTTTGCTTTAATTTAAAAGGAATTAAAACTAAATTTAGTATTAACCGGCGCTGCAAAGCCGATTTACCTTTTGATCTCAAGTAACTGAATTAATTTAAATTAAGTATTACATTATTCAATGGCTAGTCTGGTGAGACTGATTAAAAATCTAATAGCTACCTATAGCATGTATGAAAAAAAACAGCGTATTACAGAAACTACTTCAATTAAGAAATACAAGCCTGTGTTACCGTCGCCAAGAAACTTATTAATTATAAATTTGTTAATCTAAATTTTAGCATTAAACGTTTTCAGTGCTAAACATCATTTTGTCTGTAATTTGTTTAAAAAAAAGCATTTGAAATGAATTTAGTTTCGTAGCGACCTTTTTTCGCTTCGGCACAATGTTTCGTTAAGAGTAATGTAACTTTAAGTATTTCGAGGAAACTACAACTAATCTATCAATATCATATATATTGTAATGCGACAAATCAAGGGAACCCACAAAATAGGAACCTTTAGTACATAAAAGCCAAAATAAACATAATTACATTACAATCTAGAACCCCTGAAGTACAATACAGAAACCAAACTAAAAAACCAGTGTACAATAGTTTTAAGTAAACATTGTTAATAAAATTAAGTTGTAAAAGTGATGTGATGACGAAAGGGTAATTGTCAATAGTGTAACATTACATTTGGAACAACTAATATCGTACCTGATTTAATGAAGACTTTGGTCAAGAAGCTAACAAGAAGAACAATATCTTCCAAGATGATAGTGAAGAGGAACGACTAACAATTTTAGACTGACTAGTAAGACAACTGACCGTACCCAAATTAATGATTTAGGCTAAGTGATGCAAAATATCTTCAACCCCAATTATGACATGAATTTTCAGTAATGACCAAACAAAGAATTATAAAGACAAACGGCTTATGAACCAGTACTATAAAGAAACAAATGGTTTCATTTAATGTATCATAATATCTAGATAATCAAAATACAAATTGAGGGATAATAGGCCCAAACATGTAATATTATGTAAAAGAAATATTAGTAAATAATTAAGTTAATTGATGTAATGAAAATATAAATACACCTGATTATAGATACTTGAACCATACAAATAATTGTCACATATAGCGTTCATAAGATTGTCCAGTAAACAACAAGGAATAACTTGGTCACAATAACATTTATAACAAGAGTGAAACCCATATAAACAGTAAATGTAACAAGATTATTAGAACTGTGTGGTGAGGTGGAGCAACAGTGTTCACTTTATTGTAATTTTTGTAAGTCAGACATCAGTAAGTATACAGATGTTGAAACCCATGTAAACAGTAAATCTAACATAGACAGTGTCAGAGTAATTAGTTAATTAACTGACAAAAGACCAATTAATTAGTGTAGAATTTGTTTTATAAATGTGCATATTTTATGTTTTAGCACAGTGTTTTATATCATAGTATTTGTGTTGTGTTTTTTGTATGTAGCAGGTGATACAGTTAGTTTAAAGGAATGTCAATTTAATGATATTAATTCCATTTTTTTATGTTGTGTTAACAAATATAACCATAGAACTAGTGTTAAACCATGGTAAATTGATTGACAAAGCAGAATGGACTATATAAAGATGTTTTGTTAAGTGTCAAACACTTATACAGTTTGAGTAGAAAACAGTTATTTGTGCAAGGATTTGGTAAAATCATAGCCATGTGGGCATGAATTTAACTATTAGAATAATATATCTTTTGTGTTGTTAAAATAACGTTATATGTTAAACAATTTTGATGAGTGTTAAAAGTTAATTTAATTGTTAAAGATTTTAAAACATGGTGATGAAAATAATACCAGTACATAGGCCAGGTGAAACCAACTTTAGTAAATTTTGAATAATAATGTTAGAAATTTTGTAAAACAAATGTGAAAGGGTAGATGTATTTATAGGTAATAATGTATACAAGGAATATAGAAACAAAATAACACATATCAAGTTATTTAAGAATATTTCAAATAACAAAATTGCAACATCTATAGTTCTTAAGTAAAAGTAGGCATGTTTAGTGTCTAAATATAACAAATGTGAAGATCAAAATAATGCTGATAATGGTTTTAAATTCCCATTCAGTATGGAAAAGTTATGTTAATTTAAAGATTTTGAACAAATTTTAGGCATTGAAATAATGAAAGTATATGACAATGTATATCCGAATTAGCTAACCAGATTCCAAGTTTACCCTTAGCAACCAGAAATTTCGGATAAATAAAATGAGACTTCTTTGACAACGATCTTAGCGGATAGACGCGTTTTTAAAACGTCCTGCATTATATAATATAAATTGTGAAAAAACTATACAAACAGATAAATACAGTTAGAGGTACACTACACGAACTTTTTACAATAGCAGAAGAACACCCATTATATGGATTAGAAGACACAAGAACCAGGAAGAAGATCTGAAGTGGACGTAGGCCGAGGAAGAAGATCTGACGTGTACGTGGGCCCTATCTTCAACCAGGAAGAATACAAGAAGAGGATTTGGTGATTTTGACAAATTATTATATTGTACTTCAACACCCACATTTGTATACACGACTTTTAAGTAATAATCAACTAAACTACAGACACCATATGACACAAACACTAAGAACAATCACTAATAACACTATATAAGATTAACACCTTTTCAAACACAACAAGAACTTTTAATTTACATAATAACTATCAAAGCCTGAACTGGACATAACCTTTTTAAAACTGGTAACCACTATACAACTTCTGTGTGCACGTAACACTCTAACATTGTAATATCCTGTAATTGTAAAACTTGTATTTTGATTAATAGTGTAATATTTTGTTTAATTGTAATACCCGAACCATATACGCCCTGAGATAAATTATATTTTATTAGAAACATTAACAAGAGCATTGTTTTAGTCTCGAAGAAATACTAAATGTTTGGCTACTGCTGCCAACTGGTAAAAGAAGACTTATAGTTTGCGCTACAATTGTGATTATTCTGTTTAAATTTATTAAAACAGTTAACCAGTGTTTTTTCCGAATAAAGGATTCCATAAGGATATATGTTTGATGGTATTTGTGTGTCGTTATTATTGCTGTTACATTTAGGAAATAAAATTCACAGATTGCAGCGGACACGACAGTTGGCATCGTTGAGTGACGTCACGGAAACGTGCGGCATAGTGGGAACAAGCGGCAATTTACAAAACCATTCGCCGTTCAACATAACACATTTATAATTACACATCGACGACTCCAGTGCGAGTTTGTCGCTACATTATTTATCTATATTACAAGTTGACACTTCCAACGGGCGGTGTAATTCAAGTGCACACGACATATATACAAGTAACCCATTACTAATAACATTGTACGTAACGAAATATTCTTATCGTTACAAGTTGACGAACTTGAAGTGATGCTTTTAATTAATAAGTAACGAACTAATTACGTTACAATAGTCAGACAAGAATAACTAGATGGTCTAGTTATATTCTTCTCATGACAACAAACAGTGTAAAAATTAGTGGAAGTGATAGGTGAAGATGCACTACAATGTGTAGTGTATTCAAACGAATGTAATCGATAGTAAACAATTACATTAAAATGGAATAATAGTGAGATGAATTATAAAAGTGAAATGGTGAGTAAACAAACCAAAATATAATCAACAATAATCAGGTTAACAATACCAGTGTATGTGTGACATGCATAAACATGGACAAAGCACATGATAACACAAATGTATTCAAAACCTACCATCACAAATTAAGTGGTAATGAAAGTATAATAGAACTAAACTTTAACATTGATAATTAATTTTTTCCCACACCCCAGAACACATTACAATATTACTATGAAAGTGAAGGACAATTGTCATTTCATGGTAATCACAAAAGTGAACAAAAACATTCATAAAAGAATGATAAATGAACCTAGTTAGAAATAACTAAAAATTAGATAGGTAGAAAGAGTTGAAAGGAGTTTGTTTTGTTATTATGTTAATTAATTATATAGGGTTCCCAATGTTGTGGGTTAACTAATGCAAAGTTAGTTTAAAAGTTGAATTTTATGTTAGGTATTAAGTAGTATATAAGTCATGGAACCATGATTCCAAGTTAAAATGTTTTTAATTTGTCTTAGAGTAATAAGAGGATGATAAAAGATATAATTCAAATGTAATCAAACAGTTAAGCGTCAGTAGTATGTAACAAGGGTCCTAACAAAAAAAAAGAGATTAATGAACTAAAATGTAGCATTGTAATTAATGTGAAACCATGACATAGGCCACTGTTACATTCAACCAACTATTGTCAAAATTAAAAGCCTAATAGAAAAACCAAATAATGTAAATTAGTATCAAACAACAGATTTAATAAATAAGCTATCTTTCAGGACAGTAAACATATTTTTTGGAATATCAGAAGGCGCTAAACAATGTTTCTGAAAATGTTAAACTGAACAAGAAGCATGACCTAGGCAGAAGGTTTGATTATTAAAAATAGTACCTAGTAAAGTCAATTGACAAAAAACAAATCAATGTTAATTAACAAAAACAAGTCATGATTATTAAGTGGATGTTCTTTTTTAGTAATGATACAATGTAATAAGAAACTTAAAGAAGTTTGACATGATTTTGTGAAAATCAGATACCTAAAGGGTCTATAAACCGAGTTTTTGTAAATGAAAGAGTTTACCTATTAATTAATATAAATATGGCAAAAGGGATATCAAATTGTTTGTAATTAAGTAAGGAATACAATTATGTAAATCAAGTTAAGCGAAATTAGTTAATAATTAGGGCGTAACTTGTACTGGGAGGTAAAAAATCAGTTATTTGAAATAATACAAAATCCCATAATCCCAAGTGTAGAAAAATCAACCAATCAGGAATTAGAAAAATTGGTAAAAAGTTCGTTGAAGGGAGAAGAGGAACGAATTACTAAGTTGTTACATCTGAAAGTGAAAAGATTAACTCCGTATAACCGAGTGATAAAATATGTTTGGAATCAATTCTGAGTTGACCAAAAGCAAACCAAATATTTTTAACAAGAAAAATTTTTAAACCAAGAGGAAATAAATACAAATTAACAGAAAATATCCTATCAAGAACCGAAAATACACGTAAGAGGCACTCCATACACTAATAAAAGCAAGATAAACGAAAAAATCTGCTTGAAGTTGGTAAGTTTTAACGAAACTACACACATAATTTACGAATTCACAAACACCAAGGAAACTGCACGAACACTTGAACACACCAACACGGTGAAGGAAAACACAGAATCCGGCATAATTTCAGTGAACAGTATCAATATACTTAAATATTTTAAAAGAAAACTGGAAAGGATTAATTTCATATATTTGACGTGGCGAGAAAGCTTCCATTTTGTTTGACATTACTAGTTCAGAGCGACGCCAGTTTTGGGTGAAGCTTTCGGTTTTCAAATAAAAATTATAATTTGTATTCAAACCGTTTGCATTATTTGTAATAGTAAGTAAGATTCTTTATTAATATTTGTGAGGTATTGTACTTCTTAAGCATTTCTAACTTTTCAATAGCAGTATAAAAGGACCCTTGAGAAAATTAACATAAATTATAAAACCGAAATCTGTAACTAACGAACTGAATCAGAGTCGAATGTGGGCCAAACGACTCAGTCGCCCAGTGAGTCGTAATACGATTTATAAAGAATAAAGAAAAAATTAATAAACAATTTATTAATTGAATTAAACCAGAGCTTTATTTATAAAAAATTACTTAGTTAAGGAATTTCAGGTGGAGAAAGGGGAGTTAATTGCTGAATATCGTCGGAAAGAACCAAAAGAGGTGATAACCTATATGAGCCGAGTCGACAACCACGTCGAACTGGGTCTTCACCAAAACATTATTTTGAATTAATGTGTACCAAACCGACGAAGGTTGAATAAGAACCAATAATGATAAATACTAAGTAATTAATAATAATTAACCAGAAAAATAAAGAATTTAATAAGAAATATAATACAATTTAATAAAACTGAATATAAAAATAATATATAGTAATACAAAACGGCACAAAATAAGAAGTAGTGGCCAGATACCTATATATTAAGTTACAAATTGGCGTTTCCAACGTGGAGCTTATTTAACATTCATCATAACACGATCTGATTTATTTATTTATTATATTACAATATATATATATTTGTAACGAAACAAAATGTTACAAAAAGAATAGTAAATAATAGTGAAATCCGATCCAGAGAGGAAATAAGAAATAATAATTGATAGCAAATTAAAGGAAACCTAGTTGTTTGACTTATTTAATATTATCAAGAAACCTAGAAATAACCCAGTAGAATAGGGCAGTAAGCAAATCAAAAGTAAATAAATAAACCTAGTAGGCCTAAATAATCAAATTACCCTGAAACACAACTAAACCTAATAAAGAGGACCTATTCACGAAATAAAAATTGTATTAATTAAAATCATATAAGCCTATAATAAGGATAGAAAAGGGGACACAAACCTTTACTGTGATATGAGTGATATAATAATAAATAGTGGCACAAACTATAGTTAAACAGTGTGCTATTTATTATTTATAAATAGTGTTTTAGTATTTTCATACAGACAATAGTTTAAAAGTATGAAATAATTAAAGTTGTCAAAAACAATTATTATTATTAAGAGTTTTGTTGTATGTTATACGATTTTATGTCACCAGTTAATTTATGTAAATATATTTATCTCAGGTAGTCAAAGTAGAAATTACAATCAACCATAACAAATTGTTCCACCACATATCATAGAAATTCAAATTAATAAGGTTTTACAGTTATAAACTGAGGCATGTTTAGTATCAAATTGTTTATAATTATATAATTAATCATCATGTAAACATTGCATGTATCATTAGAGTATAATAATAAAATTATCTATTAAAGGTAATTTATAAAAATGTAAAGTAATTAATGGGAATCGATCATATAAAATTTAATCTGTACATAAATGGCCAATCAAAATTTAAGAAGTTTGTATGAGTTCGGTGACTAAAAAAGAAGAAATAACACTTAATTGTTAATTGTGATGGAGAACAGTTTAATAGTGCGTGTCGAGATGTAATTAAAATAAAAATATAAAAATATATAACCCGTTTGTGAAAGAAGATCTGAATGACCACCATCGAAGATAAATAATCCCTCCACTACAATCATTTCATGAACCAGTAATACACACAATCAAGAAATTATCCAGAATAAACCAGAAAACGTCCAGCTATATCGTCTAGATGTGTAAAGTATAATTTGACAATATTTTTATCCAACAAGGAACAACCACTAGACAATATACCAATTTACACTAACACTAATCACTAGTAAACATTTTAAAGTGAAAACAAATTCAATATCTAAACAAACAGTGATTACAAGGAAACATTTATTAGTATAAATAAGCATGCCAAATTTAAAGGTTTTACCTTAATCCATTATTGAGATATTAATTTTTCTGAAGAAAAAACACAACAGACAGATAGAGGGAAAACGAAGCAGTATAGAACATATTTATATAGAAAGTTTTTTCTTTGTTTATTCGTGTTTAATAATTTCATAAAGTTATGTAACACAATTTTGCAACAAAACACAGGATGATGATCTATAATAAGAATATCAGGGCATGGATGACGGACATTAGCATGTTTTAGATTGTTTTATGCAATTTTTGTCAATTAGCTATACGTTTTGTATTTAGTGATGGATAAGGACTTGTGTTATACCAAATTCTTTGTAAATGTTTGCTCTATAATGTCGTGTACTTTGTTTGTGAATACGTGCGCGCGTTCGCGTGTGGTAAACCTTCGTGTTATATCTTCCGCGTTTGTTATCCGATCGGCATGAGACTTGGACAGTGAATTATATATGAAAATAGCTACATTTTCTATATACTCTGTTGTTCTTAGCTATTTTTTAAATGTGGTTTTTTAGTAATAGAAAACTCAACTTTTGACTCTTATCAATTGAAGAATAATACAAATTCTAGATAAAATCTAAGCAGGCACTCGGAGATTTATACAAAGATTCGCCTGCAACGCGTCTATCTTTTGTCCAATCTACCACGCAGACAGTCGATTGACCAATCAGAAGCTCCTAAATTCAGTCAGATCCATCGGTTGTTAGGTGTACTTCTGGTCAGTTCACCGGAAGACGTTGCCTAGTGAACGTGTGCTCTTCGTCAAGAGTTTTTCTTGTTCGAACTGGTTTAATCTAGAGCAACTCTAAGTCTTGGGACTCTTTTCGAGTTTGTCGATTAGAACTGAGAGGGTGAACTACCAGTTATAAAATATTCAAGTGCTATTACGTGTTAGTGGAAGATTTTCGGCTTAGGGAGATTTATCTACCGTAGTAAATCCTTATTAACGCGGAACACTTCAAGAATAGCCGGATGGTGTAACCAATATACACCGCTTTTAAATAATATCACTCATTATCTTACTGTTACTGAGTAACAGTAATTAATAATAACCAATTGCGAGCGAGTAAACAAACGATTCGGAAAGTGACAATTCGTGTGTAAAATCTGCATCAGTGTTATCAGCTGTTCGGCAAATCCCAGCGGAGAGAGAGAGAGAGAGAGAGAGAGAGAGAGAGAGAGAGAGAGAGAGAGAGAGAGAGAGAGAGAGAGAGAGAGTGAGAGAGTGAGAGTGGAAACCGGCGATCATTACAGAGAGGAGCGTAACAGCGACGGAGCGAGTGACGTCACGCCGAGTGTAAAGGAATTCTACGTTTCAAGTAAAACCTACCAAAACTGAACTATATAAACTCTTTGATAACAAGTAAAGTACTATACATGATATTTCGTATAAATTAAATATATCATATAAACAATATTATTTACTTGTGTTATAAATAAAAATTTTTCTACACCTCCAATATAGACTTGTGCATAATTTAAACACACATAATTACCATATGCGAAAATATTTATTTGTATCGTCGCATAGAGATATTTGGCGCTGTCAACGTGTGGCACGATTTTATTATACTTTATTAATATTATATATTTAATTATGTAAGGACTAGATTAATTTGGACTATTTTGTGTGTGTTCTATTTGTAAGCAGGGAGTGTATATAATTTGTTGAAAATCCTCTGTAAGCAGATATTTGAACAGTATTATTAATTTAGTTTATTTGGAGGTTTGAATTATTATTTGTATGTGTATTAGGTTAAGTATTGTGAACATTTGATTGCGATACTAGACTGTGACGTTATACAACATTTAAACTGAACATTAATACTATAATAATAAGAGTTAATAATAGTGCCGTTTACGTTAAATAAGGACTATAATATTTGTTTGAATATATAAAATAACTATAAATATGGCTGAATCACTTGAATTACAAAATACGTTAGCTGAAGTATTAGCCAATATGCAGAAAATGTTAGAAGAAAATAGAGTTAATAAAGAGGAAGCAATAAAACAAAATAGATCACTACATGACGAGAATAAGAATTTTTTTACCGCTGTGCATGAACAAGCTAAACAAAATAAACAACTTTTAGAATCGACAGAAAAGCGTACCGGAGAGAAAGTCGAGTTAATTCGCACTAACATTGAGCTGGCACTTGAAGCTAATAATTCACGTCTTAGTGACTCTGAAGCTAAGATCAATGTCATGGAAGAAAGAATGGTAAATCATACATCGACGGTGAAAGAAATTGGTAGCGAAGCAGGAACAGCGGATACAGGAGTTAAAACAACAGCTGACCCGCCTACAGAGTACCTTGACACCAGCGAACAAGACCATATATATTTATAAAAACTTGTGATGAACCCAATTCGCAATTAAAATTCTATGGTAGAAAGACTGAAAATCCCCTCCACTTTCTTAAAAAGCTGCGAGAGAGATATGGACGCGATAAATGACAACCTAAGCGAAATGGACAAAATAAACTGGGTGGTGAGAAGCTTAAAAGGTACCGCGGATAAATGGTTCACTGTCATACAGGATAAGATATGTATGTATGAAGATCTGGTGCGGGATTTTAGTGCTAGGTACTGGAACAGCGAGATACAGAGAAAGATCCGTGTACAGCTGGAATCTGGAAAATATTCAAGTATGAAAGATTCAAAAGAAAACTATTTAATCCAGCTGATATCTCGAGCCACGTATCTGGAACCGGAAGTGACAGAAGTGGTAAGTAAGTTAGCTCACCATTTTGGACGCGGAATTCAAATCGCGGTTATTACACAAGGGGTTAAATCCTTAGAAGAACTACTCTTGTTATTAACTAAATTGGATAATGTGGATAACCAAGTAATAATAATAATAATAATAATAATAATAATAATAATAATGATCAATTACGTAAACAATTTCAGCAACAACAACAACAACGACGACGACGACGACGAAAAATTCAATCAAAGCAAAGTATCGGCAATTACCGAGACCAATGCAAATGAGGAGCAGCCAAACAACGTGTAAGGTTAAACTGCGTGGGTCCGTGCGACAAAATTAATAATAAAAATAAAAATAAGAATAAAAATACAATTAAAGCATAAAATAACAAACGGCAGTATCAGAAATCATATGTTAGCAATAATAGTGACATTAATGTATACATTGATTCTGGCTTATACGCTGTTGATGTTAGGAATGAATTAATATATAATAATTGTGTTGATGAATGTGTGGAAAATACTAGATTTGAGGACAATAATGACATTGTTGTGATAGTGAGAATCAATGGTTGTGTTGGTAATGTTTTGATCGATAGTGGTGCGCAAGTGTCATTAATTAATGAAAAATTGATTAACAAACATAAGCACCAATTTAAGAAAACTCCTATCTTACCTGTAAATAATACTATGGTTACTACGGCGACCGGAGATACACAAATTATTTATATACAAGCACTTATATCAGTAATTACACAAGGCATAGAAATTGAAGTGACAGTCCTTACAGTTAAAAATCTAGTATATGATGTGATATTAGTACTGACACTTTGAGAAAAATACACGCCACAATCGATTTCAGTAACAAAAAAACTTACATGCACAATTCGAAATAAATTATACACAGTTAAATTGGGATGTGTTGACAGCGACTTCAAGCAGTCCGAGCAGCATACTAACATACAAAAGCCAGTTTTTAATCTCGTAGATAAAATAACGAGTAGCGAACAGTTCACCGGCAATAAATTTACAGCCGATCAAGAGAAACGGTTAAATAATATCGTAAACAAACACGAATCGGGTTTTAAAAATGAACATACCATTACTAACGTATATGAGCATAGGATAAGTGTAATTGATGAAAGTAAATTTGTCCGAAAAACCTATCCAATTCCGTTACACTACCAAGGACAAGTTGGGGAAGAAATGAATAAAATGTTAACTAATGATATTATTGATAGTAACTTCCTTAATCCTATGGTAATGGTAAAAAAAAAATAACAATAGGCTGTATGTATTTGTTTAGATATGCGCAACCTAAATAGCATAACGCAAAAGTGCTAAAGGCATTCTACGTTTCAAGTAAAACCTACCAAAACTGAACTATATAAACTCTTTGAAAACAAATAAAATACTATACATGACATTTTGTTTAATTTAAATATATCATATAAACAATTATTTACTTGTGTTATAAATAAATAATTTTTCTACACCTCCAATATAGACTTGTGCATAATTGAAATTCACATAATTATCCTATGTGAAAATATTTATTTGTATCGTCGAAATATATATATATATATAATGTTGTGATGTTATTCAATTTGTTTCTTCTGCAAGTAGTGTAAATTTCGTTTTTTTTAATTAATACGAAATTTACACTACTTGCAGAAGAAACAAATTGAATAGAATTACAACATTATATAATTGCTGCAAGAAACTTCGAGTTACTATATAGAAAATATATATAAATAAAACATATGTGTGTGTTTGTTTCTACCTGATATCGAGTTTTGGTCTAATAAAAATCCAGTTTTTTGCAACGTTTTGGGATTTATTTTATCTCATATTCAAACCTACAACATAAAATATAAAGTAATATAATTACAATGAGAGTTCTAATTATAATGTATAAGTAATAAGACATTAACAGTGGTGTTGTGTTGTATAGAATAAGTAATGGTAGTACTTATGTATGTTGTTGAGTCACAGATACACACATTACAAAAAACTATACACTACACTACGATACAAAAACATGATACATATTAATTATATTTTTTCTCACTTTGTATACTGCATAGTGACAGTGTGTGAATCTATCACGTGACTGGAGAAGGAGAAATAAACTCTTCACGAATACCAAAGACAGAGATGCTAATGTCATTTTGAAATTCCCTACCAAGAAAACTGCGGTCAAAAATATGGATGCTCAGAACAGTGTTTACAAAGGAGAGTGTATCAACACAAGTACAGCTGCGATAAAATAGAAACTAATAAACACGATCCAACAGCCTTAACACAACACGCTCGCGTACATGGTTACACCTTCCAGCTTAACAATGTGAAAATAATACATACAGATACTAATAATTTCAAACGGGAGTTTCTTGAAATAGTAACACTCGAAAAAAAAATAAGCGAAATTCTGTAAAAAAAAAAAAACAACATACAGAGCCTCAGTAAATGTTACTCAAACCTTATACATTTCCAGAAAACAAACATACAATAGAAATCTAACAAGTCAACAACCCCCCCATCAACCTCCTCATCCCCTGGTACTGTTATACCTGAAAATTCTTGACTTTGTGCGTCCGCTTTTTCTCCAGTCACGTAATAGATTCACACACTGTCACTATGTAGTATAAAAAGTGAGAATAAAGTGTAATTAATACAAATAAAATCTTTAAAAACAAAGTTAATTCTTTCTGAAAAAATGCAAAAGAACTAATAAAATTGATAGAGAATAAATTGGTGACGAACAAAATATATTCAACATAAACGTCTAAAATAATGAAATATTTATTTTCATTTCTCAGGCTGGCAACCATTGATGACTTTCTTAACAATGCCAAAAAAAGCAGTACGACTTGAACATTTGCTATTTAGTAATGTCAGTAAAAATGATTATCAACCACAAATTGTAATATCTAAAAATTTTGCCACGCAAACCACAAAACAAAAACCTTAATATCAGCTTAGAAAATTTTAAATTTAATTCTACCTGGCTACACCAGGAAGGAATCGAGATATATAAACACAATAACAAGCTCAACACGAAGGAAGAGTGCTTAAAGCTGAAAAAGGCCTGGTATCCGGCACTCAGAGGTTCTTGGGACTTTACCACGTATATAATGTCTAACACCGTTGTTGACACAGGCAAGCAACGGGATTAGCCAATCCTTCGACCAACGAGATAGCAGCCCGCACCCGGACGGTTATATAAATGCGACGGGTTGGGGCCACGATTTGGAAGAGTCTACCTAGAGCTGTTGCCTGCGTCAGCTGTAGCCTACCTGATAGGCTGCGTTACTTTGCATGGCATTTTTGCTTGTGAATTTCACCGTTATTAGTATATTTATCAGTGATTTCTTCACCACATCATAATCAGTGTTCATCATCATCATTGTGCTACAGTTTATCAGTGAATTGTGTCGTGGGTGAGTGTTTTTGTGATTCGTGGCAGTGCGCGTCTGGTGTTCGTGTTCTTTGTCTGCTATTGTAGTGATTCAGTGCTGGTGAAAGTCACTCTTTCCTAGCCCTTTTTTGCGTCTTCGACGTTTATTTCGGTTAATCCCGAAATGGCGTCGAACGCAACGCCCGTTCCTTTGCCGGCACCGCTGGTAACCTTAATGGAAACCTGCGGTACCGGTCCTCAGTCTACCCCGCTACCTTCCCATACAGTTAGTGAAAGTGATAGTGAAAAGTGATTGTGCCTCTATGTGTAGTGTGGGGACGGGGGACGGTGAATTTTCGCTTGTGGAGGGCAAGTCTCCCAAACGCAAGCGAAAAATAGTTGCCAGCCCGCCACCGGCCGCCCCAACACATCAGGTATCCAGTCCTGTTAACAGCGCCAGCCATCCTACTCAGTCAACCTCTCAATCTGTGCCAAAACTGAAAATTCCTCCGATTGTCATTCCCGACAATCGCAATTATAGGGAAATTCTCCGTTCCCTCCAGAATCTGCTTCCTTCGGCCAAACTCGAGGCCAGGTTCCAAGGCGCCTCGCTTCGAATTGCGGCCACTACAGTCCCGGACTTCCGATCGGTACAACAGTTTCTCACCGATCGGAAGATTTCCTTCCATACTTTCGCGCTTCCTTCTGAGCGCGAAATTAAAGTATTTCTCTCTGGACTTCCTTCCTGGACCGCCCCCATCCTCTCTCCAGAGCATCATCTGAGGCCCCGGCAGCAGTTCCGGCTGCTCCCAGGGCCCCAGTTTCGCCTGCAGTCGTCGTTTCGGTGCCGCCTGCAGTCCCCTCTGTCCCGGCGCCTGCCGGAGCGCCCGGTCCTTCATACGCGGCTGTGGCCGCTACATCTGTCCCGCCTTCCGCTCCTCGGAGTTCCAAAACGAAGCGCACTCGTCGCCGTCAGCGACAAGTTCCACAGGCCTTGCCTATAAAGCTTCAGCGGGCCCCGCCCGCCCCCAGCCATCAACCTAAGCTCCCAACTGAGCAGACCTCACGTCCGTCCCCGAGCCCTGCGCCATCTACGACACCGGCTGAGGCCAGCCAGGTCCGTCTTCCGGAATCTCGGGAATCTTCCCGGACCCCGGTGGACCCCCTGACTGCCTGGGCTGAAACTTTGGTAAATAACATCCGGTCTGCTGCAGATGCAACCACGGTTCTCGCCCTGGTGTTTCAATCATTGTCTACCCTCTTTCCTCTTCTTCCTTTGAATGGCTAGGAGTCTTAGGATCGTTGCGTGGAATGCCCATGGGGTAGTCTCTCGACAATCTGAACTGATGACTTTCGTAACGGAGTACGACGCTGATGTCGTCCTCCTTTGCGAGACTCATCTGGCTCGCTACCATACCTTCAACCTGCCATCTTACATCTGTTTTCGTCAGGATCGTCCCTAGCGGCCTGGCTGTCCCCCCTAGGAGGGGGACAGCCGTATTAGTCCACAGGCGGATATCCCACAGGCCACTACCCCCTTTATATACATCTCTTGTGGAACGTTGTGCGGTGGCGATAGGCGCTGGCGGATCGGAGTTGCGCGTTGTTGCGGCGTATCTCCGGCCCGGCTTGCGGATACTCCCACGGCCCGAGGAGTGGGACGCTCTCCTCGATCATCCCCTACCAACCATTGTAGCCGGCGACTTAAATGTCAAGCATCCCTCCTGGGACAGCAGAGTAGCCAACGCCTACGGAAAATCTCTGTATCGGTTCGTCTCCGACGACCCGGTACTTCAAGTCATCGGCCCAGAAGACCCTACTCACTTCCCCTTTTCCGGTCATCGACCGGACGTCCTTGACATTGTCATAGCCAAGGACGTGACCCATCACATACAGGTCTCGTCAGTGTCGGATCTCTCATCCGATCACAATCCCCTTTTTATGACTGCCCGTGAGATGTCGGCCTCACCCCGACCTCCCGTTCAGATTGTTAGGAGAGTCAACTGGCGCTCCTACCATGATGAGCTCTCACGGCGGTTTCCATCACTCCCCGCGGACCCGATCGTCACTTGTGACGATTTGGATATCCGAGCCACTCATCTTCAGGAGTTGGTCCAAGGTGTCATGGATCGGCACACGTATGCTCTCGAGGTGAACCATCCACGCTCGGCCCTACCACCGGAACCTCTCCACGCCATCTGGTTACGGCGCAAGCTCCGCCGCAGATGGCAAAGAACCCGTGATCCCGGCGTCAAAAGGCGCTTTCAGGCCCAGTCTTTTTACGTCCAGCAGCTACTGCGGGACGTAAACTCTGATCGATGGGACTCATATCTTGACTCTCTTGAAGTCGACCACGCCTCCGTCTGGAGAGCGGCGAGTAGACTGACCCGCGAGAAGAGAACTCGCAACCCACTTGAAACTCCGAACGGGGTCGTATCTTCGTCAGAAGGCAAGGCTAAGGTCTTCGCCGACTGCATGGAGGTGCAATTTACTGTTCACCAAGGCGTCTCGGACCCTGCCCACTCGGCAGAAGTCCGTGACTTCCTATCTGGACATTTTTCACGCCCTCCCGATGTCCCAGCCCTCCCGTTCGACAGGGATGAACTAGTTTCATCTATCTGCCGACTAAATCGCCGTCGCGCCCCCGGTCCTAACCGGATCGGGGCCGCCGCTCTACAAAATCTACCGGCCTCAGGCGCTGACCTCGTTCTTGAGCTGTTTAACTCCTGTCTCCGGCTACAGTACTTTCCCCGCCTGTGGAGAACAGCCAATATCGTAATGATTCCGAAGCCTCGCAAGCCGCGCATGCTTCCTGAAAGCTATCGACCAATCTCTCTCTTGCCAGTCATCTCGAAGGTGTTCGAGCGTCTCCTGCTGGCTCGCATCTCGCCGCTGCTCGATGGTTTCATCCGCAGCGAACAGTTCGGGTTTCGCAGAGAGCACTCGACCACGCTTCAATTGGTCCGCGTTGTTACGCACTTGTCAGACGCCACCAACAGGCGAGCGGCTACGGCCGCCGTACTGTTGGACGTGAGCAAGGCCTTCGATAAAGTCTGGCACGAAGGCCTTCTCTTCAAACTTGCCAATTCCCCTCTACCATCGGCCATAGTGTTTTTCCTCCGGTCGTATCTCAGCGACCGAACCTTCAGGGTGAGCGTCGACGGGTCCTGTTCTACAGTTCGACCCGTCGCCGCCGGCGTACCACAGGGATCTGTCCTCGGCCTCGTTCTGTACCTTGTGTACACGAACGACCTGCCTGTCTTCCCCGGAGTCAAGTTGTCTTTGTTCGCTGACGACGCTATGTATCACTGCAGCTCCCTGTCCCCGCGATTTAGTACAAAGCTGCAGCGTTAATTGAACCAGCTTCCGGACTGGCTACGGAAATGGCGGGTGACGATCAACACGGAGAAATCCGAGGCGATCTGCTTCACCCGTAAGTCCATCTCCCGATGCCAGCCCCTCTCCCTAGAAGGGAGGCCCATCGCCTACAAAGAATCGGTGATGTATTTAGGGGTTCGGCTAGATCGTCGCCTTTGCTTCAACGCCCACGTGACGGAAACCCTTACCAAGGCTCGCGGCGTCCGAGCCAAATTATCTCCTTTCCTCTCGTGTCGCAGCCGCCTGGCCATGCGCACGAAATTTACAATCTACCTGCTTTTACTCAGGTCTGTACTGACCTATGCGGCACCCGCCTGGTGGTATCTTTTATCCACCATCAACAGATGTAGGCTGGAAGCTTTCCAGTCCCGACCCCTCCCATCCTTGACGGGGTCCCCTTGGTTTGTAAGGAACGACGTGATTCGAAGGGGTCTCCGTGTTCCTACCTTGACTTCCTTTGTCCGGTCGCTGGCTCTAACTCTCTTTGCTAAAGCCTCGACCTCCACCTTCCCATACCTACAAACCATCAGTGCATCAGAACCACCACTGCCCATTCGGGTCAAGCGCCTTCGGGCGCTTCTTGATGACCCGCCATAACACCATCCTCTTTAAATTCAACAATAACAAAATGTAATCATCAGTCCTAGACCAGAGTTTTTCACCTAAACTGTCCTCCTCTCCTTCCTGCCCACCTCCTAGCACGCTGAGCAGGCTGCTTGTCACTGTCATCAATCATTGGCACGGAGGCTCTCCGCCTCGCGGGGAGCGACCGACGCCCTCAGGGCGTCTGCTGACTGGACTTGAAACGGGCAACATCTGTTGCTCGAATCGGTACCAGCGGCAGTGCACCAAACAAATCAAAATAAAGTTATACTCCCCCGCCTTCTCAGTTAACTGGTTGGGGGTTTCCTTTTCCAGTTTTAGGTCACCAGTCGACAGTGTACCAGCACTAAGTTCACTTCTGGCAGCCATTGGACACGTTCCAGATGCTGCGAATAAGCGACGGGTGCAAAGACACCCCGCATCCATAATGCAATGCAATGCCACGATTTGGTGCCAGATGAGCAGAACAGAAGGCCGCTGAGGGTGACTGCCGCAGCTGCAGTCGAAAACTATTTTCTAACAGCCCAAAAAATAAATTGACTGAAGCTTAGAATAATAAAAAATTGCATTTTGAAAGTTCATAGTGTAAGCTTGAAGGCAATTCGGAAAAGATAAATCTTTGAAAAATTGTTAGAAAAGACAATAAACTCTGTTAAAGTAAGCTGTTGTTTGGGTTACATTGTGACCGGTGATTTGTGCCTAGTATTGGATTAAACATAAACAATCAAGCATTGCAACAAAGGGTTACAACCTAGGCTACTGGCTATCTCTGTTATTGACTATGTTTGTATAGTACAAAGCTGAACATAAATGTTTATGTAGTGGAGCTCACTTTATGTTATATTTTGTGTGATAAGAACGCTGCTAGCCAGCCACGAAGCAGGTCAACTGGAAAGTAATTATATTGAACACCAGTAATATTGTAAAATATCTTCAACCAGAAATCTTGCACAACACTATCTTCCCTCGTGTGTTTGTATACAGTTGCAAACTTTTAGTTTAATGATTGTAAATTTACGGAAATTTGTTTAGTCACATAAACCATAGCTTTGTCTATTATATGTTATTTTGGTAAAAATTGTTGTAATAATTCCTTTAGCTGCAGAACTCGCTCACTATTCTGAATAGTGATATAATGAAGAAATTCTGTCTGAGGCTTTCATGGATGTCTTCAATGTAATAAGAATTTCAGCTTGACGGTCTGTAAGGCCGTGGTTCAAGGTTGTTTGGTGCAAACGTTTTGATCGTGCCTTTGACGATGACCTTCTTCAGTGCTGAAGGCTGTAAAACACTGACAATGGTTTCGTAGTCATTAACCACTGAACTGTGGTTATGGCTAGTGGCTGTGAGTAGGACACCCATATTTATAATCTTTTGGTGTCTTTGAAGCTTACTTTTTAAAGAGACGCGGCTTCTGTCGTCGGAGAGTGTGTATTTCCTTCGCCTGCATATGGAATCTGTCCAGATTCAGAAACATGCATCTATTGAAATGAATCGGCAGGATGAGCCCATTTGAATTGAGTGCTATTTGGACGCGAGTTGTGGCGAGCCAATAAGAATTTGCCTTTCTTCTAATTGGATGGTGGTGGTGTCAGACAACAACTTCGTGCGGACACCAAAAGTTGTAAATATGGTCGTCCTACTCACAGCCACTAGCCTAAAGTGGTGCAACGTCAGCTCGCCATTCTTCCGGACTGGCTAAGGAAATGGCGGGTGGCAGTCAATGCGGAAAAATCCCAAGCGATTACCTTCTCCCGTCAACTCACTTCCCAATGTCAGCCTCTCTCCCTTAACGGGAGCCCTGTCGAATGGAAACGGTCCGTGAAGTATTTGGGCTTCACTCTTGTCCGGCGCCTTAGCTTCACTACCCATGTCTCTCAGTGTCTCCAGAAAGCTCGTGGCGTCAAAGCCAAACTATTTCCATTTATCTCACATCGAAGTTCAGTGCCTGTGCGCACTAAACTCACCACCTACTTGCTCTTCCTTAGAGCAATCCTAACGTACGCAGCGCCCTCATATTGGTCCCTGATACAACCCTACATTGTTGCTCGCTTGGAAGCTTTCCAATCTCGCACCCACCGGTATATCTCCAACTCTCCCTGGTATGTCAGAAATGATGTTATCAGGCGAGGGTTGAAGTTTCCATCTGTGGATGAGTTTGTGCGATCTCTTTGCACTCAAACTCTTTACTCGTCCTCTACCTTATCCTACCCTCACCTCCGTCGCCTTAACACAGACGACGGCCCACCTCCTAGAAAAGTTAGACGTCCCCGAGCTCTGCTCGACGACCCCCCCGTAAATACATAAACAATCATTTGCACCTCGCCCCCGCCATTGCGGCGCTTGACACTCTACTCCTTTCCATTCCAGCCACGTAAGTGGCACTCCTTTCTTGTCCCCACTAAATAAACGTGAAAAACCCCAAATACCATGATCCTTCCTTTCCAAGTCAAAAAAAATCCTTTCTAGCCGTTTGCGAATCGCTCCGCGATTTACACAATGACAGCCTCCATCCTTCCTAGAATGGACAGACAGGTAGATCTTTCGAAAAAAGAATGTATGGTCACAATTATAGTTTTAGATATAATGATGGCAAATCAAATTATGCAAATCACTTGTTAGAAAAAGACCATAGTTATAATGACAATTTTGAAATTTTACATTTATCTGATAAAGGTCCAAAGCTTGATTTATTAGAAACCCTTGAAATTAATAAACACAAATATTTAAATGTATTATTAAATGATCAGTTAGATCTAAATAGCTCGCCTCTGCTTAATTTGTATAAATAGACTTGGTATATGTTATGTTATATGTTTGTGTAATGTGTATAAATCTTATTGACACGAGATTACTATCGCTCTCTATACAACAGCACTTGT
This sequence comes from Magicicada septendecula, assembly GCA_034769895.1. NCBI lineage: Eukaryota > Metazoa > Arthropoda > Insecta > Hemiptera > Cicadidae > Magicicada > Magicicada septendecula. The sequence continues at coordinate 290,640,104 of CM068373.1, read as the reverse complement.
ATTATATTTTATATTCTGTATCGTTTGTACGAAAATTAGTCAGCTTATACCATCTGATGAAGGCACTGTGTTGCCGAAACAGCTGTCATGGTTTTATAATTTTTAATAAATTGACGAGTGGAAATCACAAAAACTATTTTATGGTTTTATTTTTTACTATAATTTCCTAGAAGGAGGGATCCATCCTTTTACTAGCTGAAGGCTACCATGAATCAGACGCATCAGGCAGTCATCGGGTTACCCGGACACTGCAACCACTGGGGCACGTCCAGCAGCTGCCCCACGTTATGATTGGATTGGATTGACAGCCACTAGCCTTAACCATAGTCCAGTGGTCGCTGACTACGAAACCTTTGTCAGTGTTTTACAACCTTCTGCACTGAAGATAGCCGTAGAAGGCACGGCCGAAACGTTTGCATCAAAGAGCCTCGGACCAGGGCCTTACAGCCCGGCAAGCCGAAGTTCTTATAATAAAGAAATGTTGCTTTGTAAAACGGTTGTTTTTACTTCTGATTCAATGTGATGATGTACATCTAGATATAAAACGATTTTTTAAACATTATTATATTATTTCCGGCTGTACAATGTTTATACATTTTCCGGAACCAAAGATTACAAAAGCGATTGAATTCTCATTTTCCACTGCTGCTTGTACATTCAAAGATCTTCTTTAATTTCTCGTTCCCTCAATATAGTCTGAATTTCTTCTTTCCAGGTGATAGGTGGTCTTCCTCTTTTTCCGTGTGGAGTTGGTAGTTTCCGATCGGTCGCCTCCCCAGGTGGCGGGTAGGGGAATGCTCACCATATATGGTGCGTACCGGGTAAATAAATTACCCGGGGTGGGCCAAAACTAGCTGCTGCTGCCTTCTAGTTGGATATTGGTTTATTAAAGGCTAAAAAAAGTAAATCTTGATTAAAAATTGCTTGGTCCTCCAGGTTGGGGTTTAATGCAATGGGCCAACTCCCCATTCATTGGAAAAAAGTTAAAAAAACAAAAAAGAAAATGTTAAAAGACCAAATAGATTGTAGTCGGCTGAATACAATAAAGGCAAAAGCTACGTAAATGGGCTACGAGAACTAGAGTATAGAATATACAAGGTCTGAGGAAGAATGCAGGGGAAGTTATTAGCAAATTTGAAAGTAGAAGCCTCGACATAGTTGTATTGTCTGAAACAAAAAAAAAGGGGGGGAATGGTGTGGAAACATATGGTCCCTATATACATTTCTACAGTGGTGTACGTAAGGATCAGAGAGCAAAGAGAGGAGAACTGACTGAGAAGTCATTGATAAAAATCTGATAAAACTTAATATTAAACTCCATGGATACAAACGTTATTTAAACATTTGTCATAAAATTAAGGACTGCAGGAAGCATATTTTCTTGTATTTATTTTCAACTGGAACGCCCGAACATACGGGTACCATGAAGTGAGTCAAGAAGTAGGTTGTAATTAATGTCGGAGACTGTCTACAAGGCGAACTTGCCTGAGTCACAAACTTATCTCGTACCGTCAGCAAGCTGCAGACTCTCTGCTTAGTGATATTAAATAATGCACACAACAGAGTATAAAGTACAGAACCTCTACAGCACTTCTCGTGGTTTGAGGTCTCCAAAGTTTGGACCGCATACATCGCTCTCTACCTGCACTGACAATTTTACCTTTACTGGTTGTCGTCACCTTAATAAAATTGCTTTCAGTGAAACGCGCTCTTTGCCACGAAACAGGATTGTAAATAAAATGTGGAAGACACAGGTTTAAAAAAAAGAAAACACTTGGTAAGTTTCACAGTTTATTTTTTACCTCTGACAGCTGTTTCAGCTTCTTAAGCTATTCTCAAAGAGGCCATAGAACAACTGAACTAAGAAAATGAGG